>SJYC01132093.1:0-20923 GCA_006408675.1 Madoqua kirkii
CAAGTTTGCAAGTGGACATTTTAGTCCTGATTCTGGAAGGTTGTTCCCCTGTGATCACATCTGATCATTTTACTTTTTTGTGGGCTTTAGATAACATCTCTCATATAGAGAAACCTTAGGTGGTGCCTATATCTTGAAAATAGATATCACTTTCATTCATTCTTTTACATATTCCAGAATTAATACATAATTTGGTTATCAAATAATAAAAATCCTACATGTGAACTTGGAAAAGATGAAGGAAAACATTTTTATAAACAAGGGAAAACAAGCTATCATTAATTTTGCCTATTATCTCATAGTAAGATGTAAAATGACAGAGGGCAATGTAATAGAGATGTGGGGGAGGGGAGGTTGCCCAGGATAGATTTCATTTAAGGCCCCAGACCATCTCTGTTGATAATCAATTCCACTTACCTGAATTATAAGTTCCTATGTTTTTAAGTCTTCTCAATAATGTAATTTCTGTAACAGATACTAAAAAAATCTCTGGCTTTTCTCATGAAATACATTTATTTCTTTGCTGCCCCTACTGAGCTATAAGTCAAAAGAAAAAAAAATTGCTAACAACTATAGAAGAAACAGCTATTTTGTTAGTCTTTCTTTCTTCTTTCTTCATATGTCTATCAAGTAAATAAAAACAGTGAAAAGGATATCAGATGTTTTTATTACAACATGCCCTTATAAGTCAAAGAACTGGGCACATATCCATGACTCGAAAGAGAAGTTTGCAGAAATGCCTGATCACCTTGAGAGATTGTTTAGTTGCTCTTGCTTTTCTCATTAAAACTTTCAAGGCGAATGAATGTGTGCTCCCAAAATATCGCCATTTAAAATTCTGCTTGTTTGAAACATTTCACAGTCAACCCATTGATACCATCTTAGCGGATACACAGCTGGAACGTTTCCCACATGAGTCTAATGACTTTTTCCTTTATTACCTGACCTCCCTCAGTTCCGCCTTTCTAGGCAACACAGCACACTGAGTGTTGATTTATACCAGGATGCAGTCTGTTCTTGCCTTCTTTTTATCCAGAGTGTATGAAGGTCACAGACAACAACAACTTCTCTCATGTACTTTTGCAGTATTACATAAGTCAGGGCTTCTCTCAGCTTGAGCTTATTATTTGGAGGTTTGAGTCCTGACTTCGTTAACTGCTTGATTTATTTTTTGCCTTCCCCTAAATTAAAACTACTACCGGTGCCTACATATTTCACTGTGTGCTTTCATCAAGTTTTTAAGTTTATTTGCTTTTGACAGCACCTCTCCCATGATACTAAAAGGAATGTAAATTTCATGGGTTTTCTTTATCATATTAAATAAATATCAACTTTCTATTAAAAACAACTCTAGTTATTCATCCATCGAGTTTCTTCTGTCCTTCTTGTTAAGAAGCATGGAAGTTCAGGATTTGGAAAGGAGCTAAAAATCATCCACTTCAGGCCCATTTAATGCTTGAACATCTGGAGTTCTGCTCAAATATGTCTTGGTACTGTAGAATTCATTTCCTCACTAAGCAGCACCATTTCATTTCCCAAAGGCTCTAATTGTTAAAAGGTCTTTCTTTTTATCAAAACTGAGACTGTTACTTTCACTGTGGTTTTTAACCTTTGAGTAACATGTGCTCAGTTGCCCATTCATGTCTAACTCATTGCTACCCCATGGACTATAGCCTGCTAGGCTCCTCTTGTCTCTGGACTTTTCCAAGCAAGAATACTGGAGAGTGCTGCCATTTCCTTCTCCAGGATATCTGCCTCATCCAGGGATCAAATCCATGCTTCTTGTATCTTTGACACTGGCAGGTAAATTCTTTACCACTGTACCACCCAGGAAGCCCTTTGAGTAATATAGAATTTCTAAACTCTTTTCCCCAGGACACTTCTCGACTATAGTTTTTATACTTTGCCTACTCCAAATACTTCTCACCTTCAGCACAATTATCAGGAAGTCTTACCAACTGGAAAACCTTGTTTTAAACTGCTCCAGGCTGTCAGTCTTCCTGACACAGAAAACCAACAAATTATAATGTTATATATAGAATAGAACATAATCCTACCATAATTTCTTGCATTCTGTATATTATTCTGCTATTAGTATAACTGAAGCTTAAAATAACCTTTTTGGGAAAGGCATATCATATTGTAATTTCTTGCCAATTAAAATCACTGAAGTCACATTAATAGGATACATCTTAGAGAATTTAAGTAAGGCCTGTATTCAAACTAGGACGTTGCATCCTTTCTTAAAAAGTATTTCATCTGTTAGATTTGACCTAATGTTTCCCAGAGACCCTCACCAAAGCACCTGATCAATAAACAGTGTGAACCTGAGTGAGAAAACTAAATCTACCGGGAGCCAGCATGAGGAACTCTGCCCGTGGCAAGGGTCATGAGGAAGGAAGCTTGGCATACGCAAAGGCAGGATTGAGCCTCAGGAGATTCCCTGTTCCCAAGCATCTACCCCCAAAACCAAAGTCTGCCTACTTTACTGCTTTATGCTCTCACTTACACCTCTGACTTTACCGGGGGGCTATCCCCCACCACCTCTATAAAGGAGTTAACTTAGGACTCCAGATAATAAATCTCCTGGGCATGACAAGGGTGTCTCAGGTCAAACCTCTGCTGGCAGACTAGCTTGTGTGACAGGATTATCCACACTCCTGCCACTAGCACATGATTGTTTACTACCTCTCAACCATAAACAGCACAGAGAGTTTGGAGTATTTTGAAAGTCTTAATTAGCATAGGGCTTTTCTCATTGTTGAGTCAATGATTGCCACCAGGCCTCCATATCCTTAGGCACCTGGGAGTATGTTAATCAATGTAATTGGAATGTAGAAAAGGAAATATAGTAGTTTTGATGTTAGCAATACTAGACTTTTTGAGTTCATGAATTTTCTCTTTAGTTATAGATCACTGTACTCCTCTTTCTTTGTTATAAGTCACTGTGTCCTTGCTATGTAAAAAATGTAACTTTATCGCTATCTTAAGATTAAATAGATCTTAAAGGGAACAAGTTTTCTGACTGATTAACCTTTATCAATAAAAAAAAATGTGGTGCCATACAAATGTTAATCAGTCTCCAGACCAGAAGATATTGTAAAACAAATATAAGACCCTTGTAAAAACAAAGATATGCTGAGAACACATTTATTTCTATGTATAACTAAAAGTATAAAAGTGGATTTGGAAAATAAAGAAACAGACCAGTTCCTGGAAAGACTGGTTTCCCCTGTGTGGTCTTTTCTCGTTCTCTTCTTTACTGGCTGAATTCCTATCTGGATCATGGCAGCTCGCCATGTCTACTTGCTTGCCCTGGCTTCTAAGACCCACAAGAGAGGGAGCCCAAGACTGGGCACCCTCCGCTATTCAGGCAGGCGCCGGTGGCCCACGTACATGGTACAAACTCCTTATCTCGAAGTTTTATTAGTTTTTCACATAAACCAAGTTATTCAGCATCTTTTCTCCACTTATTTTCCTACTGCACTATTTCTTTCTAATCTCCCTCCATATCTTTAATTAAGCAATCAGTTCCTCAGATGCCGACTCTGTCCCTGCTTCAAATTCCCTGGATCCACCAGGGCTGGACCCCAGAATAAATCAAGTTGTGGTGCAGGCTGAGAAGCCTTTAAAAATAAGCAACTTGTGAAAGGCCCTATTTTTCACTTCATAATGGGAAATTTAAGAAATGAATGGAATAAATGAAAAGAGGAAGAAAATTATTTTCCAGCATTTAGACTGGAAAAATACATGTTCTTCTGCATGCAGTAGGAAACAGACATAGTGTGAGATGCTACAGTTTAACTATGAGTTAATTATTGATAAGCCTAATAAAAACTGAATTCTGGGCCACAAAATAAATAGTTTTTATGAGCCAACAGCACCATTACTAAAACAAATTAAAAACTGTCATCACAGAGTTTGTTATTTCTATGTGTTAGATATAAATTGTCACAGTGAGGGCAGATTACATTAATTCACACAACATTTAGACAACAGAGCTCATTTTCAAACTTTGGTCTTTCTGTACACTTAATATCAAGAAAGTGAAACTGGCATGACAGTATTGTTGTAAATAAGTAAATGAATGCACATCTTTTATTTGAATGAGAGGTAGGACAAAATGGACATGGGTTCAATTATTTAGCAAGAGAAAAGATACAGGAATTTTTATTTAAAAACAGTTTCTTGAGCACTGACCATAGAATGTACATTGTCTCTAGGCAAACAGAACAGACAGTAACTCTTCAGAAAAGAGAAAGAGAAAAATTAGTTAACATGTTTAAAGTTAGAGAGGAAAAGAATCAGGAAATGTGGATCAAGAAAGCCAGGCAGAATATTCATGTTTTTTTTTTTTTAATAGGGTGAAAAAATAAGAGGGGATTTTCCTGGCAGTCCAGTGGTTAAGGGCTTCCGCTGCAAGAGGCTCAGATTCAATTACTCTCAGGAAACTGAAATCCCACATGCCACACAGCAGGGATAGGGGAAAAAAAAAAAAGAGTAAAAAGAAATATTTGAGTACCATCTGAAAAAGATGATGGGACATGTCAAGCAAATATCTGGGAGAACAGCATTCCAAGCAGCTGCTGCTGCTGCTAAATCGCTTCAGTCGTGTCCGACTCTGTGCGAACCCATAGACGGCAGCCCACCAGACTCCCCCCGTCCCTGGGATTCTCCAGGCAAGAACACTGGAGTGGGCTGCCATTTCCTTCCCAGTTCATGCAAGTGGAAAGTGAAAGTGAAGTTGAGCAGCCGTGTCCGACTCTCCTGGAGGGAGACTCCTGGAGCCGTGACTCCTGGAGGAGTGTACCAGGCTCCTCTGCCTATGGGATTTTCCAGACGAGAGTACTGGAGTGGGGTGCCATTGCCTTCTCCACAAACATGATGATCAAGAGGCAAAATGATGAGAACTCCTCAGGGACATGATGGTGGCTGCACTCACAGGGCTTTACAGGCTTTTGAAAGATTTTGGCTGACATTTTGAGTGAGGTGAGAAGGCATTGAAGGGTTTTCACAGAGAAGTGATATAATTTGACTTACATTTTAAGAGGATTACCCTCGCTGCTCTGTTGAGCTTAGAAAGTAGAGGGTATGGGCCGGCATGAAGATGGCATCAGAAAGAAAAATGAAAATGCCATTCTATATAAGCTCTAGGGTGTCTTAAAACTAGGTAGCAATGATAGCGCTGCTGAAGAGTTGTCAAAATTCTGAAAATATTTGGAAGGCAGAGCACATATTAATACAAATGACACTGGAAAGATTTTGAAGAAAGAGAATCAAATCCATGCAGGTCTTTCCTTCTTTAATCTTATTCCTAGGTTAAATCCAAAGAAATCAATATATAAACTAGTAAAAGTGTGAAAAGAATTACAGAGCCAGGAATCCAGCTGTATTTTTCACAGTATCAGTGAAACCATCTTTGATCAAACTAAGAGTATAGTTTGTCTCTAGTATTATCCTCGGCATTATTTATAATACATTGTCTTGGTGTTATGTGATGGGTGAAACTAAATCAATCCCCAAATCTTCTCAGGTAACATTAAAAGAGAGAGAAAGAAAACAAACAAACAAAAAAAGCTTAATGCTTATAAAATTGCATACATGTCTCTTAAAAAGAAAATTCCAGGGTTTTGTCCTTCTATGCAAGTCACAAGGCTGAAAACAATCCCCACTTTTTTTCTTTTCCTTTTGTTTTCAGTACAGTAACATGTGCCTATTTACTCAAATAAGGGAAACATTTACTATTGCTTTTTGTTGGTTATGACTGACCTTAGAAGCTTTACTTGTAGTCTGAAATTTAAAAAAAAAAGAGTGAAGAGGTAAAATGCAAAAAAAAAAAAAAAAAAAGAGAAATCAAGTTCTGTTTTTTTCCCAAAATTATAAACATATCGTCTCTAACAGGCAACCTTTCCAAATGACTCCCAGTGACTCTCCTCTGCTTGGTGGTACCCACATTTTTGTGTAATTCCCTCACTTTGAGAGTTACCTGAGCCTAGTGATTTGCTTGTAAAAATGGAATGTGGCAAAAGTCGTGGATGACACTTCTGTGATTAGGTTACAAAAGGCTGTGACTTCCACCTTGCTGGCATTTGCTCTTCATGGTACTTTTTCTTGCCATCTTGCTAACTTGCTGGTATGGTATTGGAAGCTCCATGGAAAAGCTCACATGTTAAGTACGAAGTGGGCCTCTAGCCAATAGGTTCTGAGGAACTGCAACTTCAGTCATGAAAAACTGTATTCTCCAATGACCCTCAACTAAGATCTTTCACAGAGGAGCCTTGAGTTGACTACATCCTGTGATACTTCTGGAACCCAAAGACCCAGCAGAAAAGCACCTGGCTTGCTGAATTTGTGAGCTGCCGTGAGGTAATGTATATGTATTGTTTTAAGCTGCTGTTATTCAGTGATAGACGGCTAATACACAGGTCTTTTAGTTCATATTTAGGAGAACTGTCAAAAAAAAAAACACTGAATAAACACTTTTAAGTAGATTGCCTGTTACTTTAATGTCTTGGTTTTTTATGCCATTCACAAGAGATAATGGTCAACTACAAATGTTGTAGCAGCAGAAATAGGCTTTTGAGAATAATAAACCCAAGTTCCTCAAGTTGAGACAATGATTCAGCCAGAATGAGAACATACGCAAAGCTAAAATGTATGCTACAACTTTCCATTTAACATAACAGCTAGAGCTCTACAATAAAATGAATGGCAGCAAGTGTGAATTCATTATGATTCTGTACTATTAATATGTTTCATGATCACAAGGCTCATTAAAATCAGAAGTGTGCTATATCCCTCAAGAATGTGAGGGATGGAAGAAGTTTCTCTGTATAATATGTCTTTAATTCTCCTCCTCCACCCTTGTTTCTAAACCATCAATTGCTAAACTGATCATATGTTTTAATTCTACTGAACAAAAAGAGTATCATTCTATGAAGCCATAACTTTCTGTATGGCAGGTAAAATCATTTTCATTATTATATTTTAAGGTTAGCCAAATATGATCTCATAAGAGAAATTTAATGTAAGTACTGAATAAATGTATTCATAACATATCTTATAAGGAGCCTGGCACATGCCTAGTTATACCAAATGGCCTGATTACAGAGATTAATTTATCCCAAGGATTTGATTTCTACAATTCTGTGAAATATTTTTGCTTTATATACAAGTCTTTCAAATGATAAGTTCTTATTTAGGTTTTAAATATAATGCTCTTCTCAGTATAACTAGTTAGCATATATTAACAGTGAAAAATGGGATAACTTACTAGCCACTTCTCATGCCTGTTTTTGAAAGCCTTTCTTTTAAAAAACATTTGTTTAGTACAGCTTCATTCTCTGATATTGGCACTTGCATCTACAATGCTCAAAATTTACAGGCCTTCTTTACACTATACACCATTATTTAAAAACCTGCTATTGTCACTTGTTAGCAATGGGATTGTAGGGGAATTACCTGATACTTCTGAACTTAATTTCTTCATATCTAAAATGAGGGCCATAAACTGCAGAACATATGACTTTGTTTTTTTTCATGATCATGTAAAATAATAAAAGGTGAGATTTAAACTCAAATCTTAATGTAAAAACACGGAAGTGTTAGTGCTGTCTTACATCCTGCATCACACTACAGTGGAATCGGAGTGGATATGTGACTATTTGCTCTCTCTTGAACTTTGAGGAAAGAGGAGAGATTATTATAATAGGCCTATTAATAAAGTTAGTAATAGAAAGATCATTGTAAAATTTGTCTTCTACTAACATGTTATTAAAGCACATCATAGAAATTTAACTTATTCTAATAAAACTAGTGATACCAGTATCAAGAAATATAAGTTAGTGGCCCCGACAAATGAAAAGTTAACAATAAGTGGTCCAAATTATTTGAATTAAAATACCGCTTTGTGTTCCTTGTATTCATGTGTTTAAATTCAATCTCAAAAGAAATTATTTGAAATAGAAATATTTGCAGTTTTCTCGTGGAGCTCACTAAATCCTTAGCCCTAGGTTAACTATTGTCATACACCCTAGAGAGACATTTTCTCTGTATTTTATCATCATTTCACTGGAGATGAAAAGGCCCAGTAAGCATATTCAAAACATGATTTTTCTTGAGTGAATAGGGAAAAGAGACCCCTGAGATCCTTGTTCTTTCCCTTTCAGATCACCAAGAATAGGTATATATGGTCAAAGATAGAATGTGGTTAAGAATAGTAACTAAGTAAAAATGACTACAATATGAATGATTCAAGGGTCAGCCAGTTCCTGGCATTGCGAGCTCATCGGGAATATTAAACCCATCATTCACTGCAGATGATGTGTGCAAACCAGGGCCTTCCAGATTGCTCACTGAGTTGTAATATTTTCTAAACAATACTGTCATTTATTATGTCAATAAGAGGGCCATAAAAATAAAGGCATTTTAGGTAAGATTTTTTTGTGAAAAAAATAGTTTTTTTTTTTTAAATATATGTGCAGGACTTATGTTTGGAGCTGCCAGAGTAAAGGCATTTTTCTTTGACTTTCTTCTGAAATATACAAAAGTATGAAATGCATGAAACTCCAATAAGAATTTTCTGTCTTCAGTGAAAACAAGAAAAGCCAACTCAACTTCAAACCCTGTTCTATAAACAAGCTGCCAAGAATAGTGACATCAGAAATAATACATGGCATGATGCCCAGACTAGATCTCTCTGTATATTTGTCTATGTCTATGTCTAAGGCTGCATTGTCATCTATGTTTGTTAGTACAAAACCAGATAGCACAGATCTAAAGTGCCTGTGACCTACACAATTCATGATTGATGCTATTTGAAAGAAATTTAAGAATCTGAATGAATTAAGGGAAAACATATAAGCCTTATTCCATGCTGCAAAGAGTCAATGAGGCTAAACAAGGAACTGATATTCTCAAGAACAAGGCTATATGTAGGAGGGAGTGAAGGAAACCATAACAACAGATGATCAGAATCCATTGAAGAGACTTGTAAAGATACAAGATCATCAAAGACAAAGGCTGAGAGAATGACTCACTCTGGTTCAAGCTTCCTCCCTTTGTGTCGCAGTTGCTCAGAGCACTGAGTGGATGATGGTGTATACATTGCTCAGAAAAATATTTCTGTCCTATCTTATTTTTTCAGCAAATTGCCAATACTGATAGAATAGACAAATACAAATAAACTTAGATCAAAGGACTCTGTACACAAACTAGATAAAGATATCATAACATAAAAGGAACAAAGGAACATTATGAATGAAAAGAAAATGAAGAGTAGCTATCAAAATAAGAACTAGTAAGAAAATTTTAAAACATTCCATATAAATACTCTCAAAAAAAAATCTTTAAAATCATTGCCTAAAACAAAGTAGCAAAGAGAGAAAAAAGAAGTAATAAGACAAAAGGAGATTGAAAAGTCTGGAAAAAAGGCAAGGAAACAGAAAAGGAAAAGAAGCAAATATGAACATAAAAACCATCTTGTAAACGGCAAGACTTATAATGGAAATAGCTGAAAACATAGACTTGGACACAGAAGAACTAAGAAGAGTGAGCCAAATAATAGTGTATCCAAATATCCAGTAGCAGAGGAAAGATTTCGAATTTCTTGATCTTGAGTAAGACTTGGCCTTGAGTAAGACCTCTGGCACAGGCTGGACCCTGGGAAAGTTTCAAGAATGGCTAAGGATGAAATTACCAACCACAAAGCAAATTGTAAACTCTGAGTCAAAGGTTTATACAGCAAGATTGAAGTATTTATTCATGCCATGTCACTGTAAATTTTCTACAGCTGATGTGATTTTTCTCATGTGTTCCCTAAGCTATTGGGTAAGGAAGAAACTTTTATTTATCAGTTTATTTCCTGACTATCTCTTCTGGTTCTATTCAGATACACTTCAGGTAAATGCTGACTCCTCCACTTTGCTACTTCCTCCCATCATGGCCTTCTCAAGATGCCATCTTGCTATGAAACAGCTTGCCTTTTGCCTTCATGGAGGGGAGACAGAGGGCCTTACTCTCTGATAAGAAACCTCTGCTGCCCTCTGAGCCATTCTCTTCAGTGATGGTGGCCCTCGTCCTCTTGGTTATTTTACACCCTAGGGCAGTGATATCAGGCATGGCCCAAGTGTGACTTGGTCAAAGTTGTGGTCAATACTAATTTTAGATTCAGACTTGACCTCAGGTAATAAAGGCCTCTGTTTTGGGTCCTACATCTTAAAAGAGTTCCAGTCTGGCCTTATTCTGACTGCATGTCTTCCCTGGGAGCATTACAACATGGAACACTCATGTCATCTTCTAAAACATAGACCAAGTACATAGAATCCTGGTGTTGCTTGCCCAAATAGGCTCTGAACCCATTTCCAAGAAGGCATAAGACTCTGCTCTTGGTCTATCTCCTTGGTATTCACCTGTGGCAGACAGACTTTAAAGTGGCCCCATGATCAATGCTTTCAGGGGTTATTGCTTTCTATAATCTCCAATATCACCCTTGAATATGAGCAGAACATGTGACTGCTTCTAAACAATAGAAGGCAACAAAGCTGTGCAGAAGGAAAGATAGATGAAAGAGAACAAAAACTGGCTTAATCCACCCAAATGAAACAAGAATTAAAATAATATCACCAATAAATTTTCTTGTTACTTAATAGAAACCTTATTTAAAATGTAATTTGGTATGCTAAGTGCACTAAATATAATCATTATAATTCACAATCTTAGCCAGCATTCTACCAAAACATTATGATTTTGAAACTAGTGCACAAATAGATAACTTTGGAAAATGCCACCTCAGAATGTCAAGAAAGCAATGTTATCCTGGGGCTACATGTACATCAGTAACAATAAAAATATATCTAGTTATTGCAAAATAAAAACGTCAGAGTTAGGCAAAGTGGTCTAAATGGCAAGAAAAGAAACATCATAAGGCTTAGCTGAAGGTGGGAAGTGAAACTGGGGAGAAGTGGCCAAAGTTATTGTGGATTGTTCTCTTTTTCCCTTTTTCCAAATAGTACTGGATAAGGAAACAGGAGAGGGAAAGGAAGAGGCTGAGGCATAGGTTAGTAAAAGGAGGGCATTTGTATATGACATTTACAAATTAAGAAACTTAGTTTTTAACATAAATTGTATTTAAGATGTCTAGTTATGTCTAATGGCCTGATGAGGCAGTGCTTATTTGTACATAGAATCTGTTTGTGTGAGGGTCTATAAATCCTTCCTTATATCCCCTAGACCCCTCTCCTAAGGGGAAAGAGAATCAGGCACATAGCCAATGCCTAGTAGTGATGCTCTACATATATAAGACTCTTCTATTTACAAAAGGATAGCCCAAGTGCTGTGCTTAGTGACTCTGTTCAGTTCAGTTCAGTTGCTTAGTCGTGTCCAACTCTTTGGAACCGCAGCCGCCAGCCCTCCCTGTCCATCAACAACTCCCGGAGTTCACTCAGACTCATGTCCATCAAGTCAGTGATGCCATCCAACCGTCTCATCCTCTGTCATCCCCTTCTCCTTCTGCCCTCAATCTTTCTCAGCATCAAGGTCTTTTCCAATGAGTCAACTCTTCACATCAGGTGGCCAAAATATCGAGGTTCAGCTTAGTGACTAGTGATTGACTAAATCTAAAAGGAGTTTGGGTGATTGTCAGACAGAGCCCGTGAGGAACCAAATGGAGACTCAGTGCCTTTTCTGTTCAGTGGAGAACACTACACATAGCTTGGCTATGTTGAAAGTTCCAGAAAACTAGTTTTGCTCCAGAAGACTGGTAATGCCCAGTAGCTCTGTCCAGCAGCAACCAAGGTCCTTACCAGGTCGCTGGTGTGGGGAAAGAGATTGACATAATTGTGAACAACAGATGAAACACCCAAATCCCTCATTCAGGCTTTCTGGGAGTTGATTTATGTCTGCAAACATGGCTTCAGACCTCACATACAGACTCCAAAAGATGCATAGAAAAGAAGTAAGGGAACCAAAAGCTCTGAAGTTTGGATTGAAGCAAAACTCCACAAAATAAGGTAGCACCTGACTCTTAATGTGTCCCTATCAGTACACCCAACATTAATGTGTCCTATGGGCGTGGGCTAAATAGTCTAATGTGAATCATAACTTAAAAACTGGCTTACTAATAAAAATTATTTTTTATGTAAAAAATGCTACAGTTCTTTCATTTTCATTGGTTACAAATTTATATACTGTATGATACCATGTATAGGGAGATTTTTCAATGTATGTTTGTTTATGCATAAAATATCTTTGTACAAAGACAGCAGTAGCTGATGAGAGTGAGAGCTTCTGGGGAACCGGGAAGGTATTTCATAAAGGGAAAGTTGACTTATCCTGAACTTTTAATGAGCATGATTTGATCATTTTTACTGTGTACATATTTCCTATTCAACCCGTAAAATGTAAATATAAATACAAAATATTAAACATTACTGTTTATAAAATCCATTTTTTATTCAACTAAAAGCTGTATGAAGTGAAAGTGTTAGTCACTCAGTCATGTCTAACTTAGTCACGTTGCAACAGTATGGACTATAGCTTGTCAAGCTCCTCAGTCCATGGGATTCTCTAGGCAAGAATACTGGAATGGGTTGCCATGCCCTCCTCCAGGGGAATCTTCCCAACCCAGAGATCGAACCCATGTCTCCTGCATTGCAGGCGGATTCTTTACCACTGAGCCACCAGGGAAACACTTATCATGAAACATTTCCTATTCATAAACCTCATAAAATGCAATTATAAATAGAACAAAATAAATAGTATTGATTTCAAACTCATTTTTCATCAAACTAAAAGACTCTATACCTAATGTCAATAAATGATTTAGAGCACACGATTCCTAGGTTTTTTTCAGACAGTAGTATATATGGTACTATTGGGTAAATCTACTGTTTCTAAATAGAAAATATGATTGTAATGATTCTAAAACTCTTATAGGTCAAAATCCATTTTCCCATTAGCCTTCAGAATTCACACACACACACACACACACACCTTCTGATTATGATTCTTTCGTAATGCTTCCTTCTTTTCCTTTTATTTTTCCCTATCTGCCAGGAAACTTAGATGGGCAATGTTCAATTATAGCTCCTGGAAATATTTCTCATTTTCTTTCTACAAATCTATTTTGATCTTTATGTTTATGCAGCTATTTTCCATAGTGGTTTTTATTATTAATAATCTCAAACATGTTTTGGGAGCAGTGACTGCTCAAATTTAATCTAGACCAGGTAAAATGATGGTTTGGGCAACCAATACAGAGTCAATATGTTAAAAAAACTCTTAGATAAAACTATATATGTTTCTGGAATGAAATATGGAATGCATATCAATTCTCTTTAAAAAAAAAAAGCACATACTCATCTATGCTTTGTTGATCGGTTTTAAGAGAAAGCAAAAGGCATTCTGGGCAGGATAAAATAAAAGGCATATCATGAACACATATTCAGAACTGGCCTACCTTAGAAGCTTGCCCACTCGGAAGTTATATACTAGTCTTAAAGAGTTCTTGAGACACTGAATCAGGCTCACTATTTCAGCAGTCTGAGAACAGGAAGCTTGTATTGGGGCTGTCTAATCTGCCTAGTTATACATAGTCTTATGTGGGCCTGAATTGAAGGTACTTCAGCTTCTCCACTTCCCTCTAGGTACATCTGGCAACTCTGGACGCATTTCTGGTGCCAAAACCTGACAGAGGGTGATATTAGAATCTGTCGATTAGAGGGTTAGGATTGCTGCTACGCAGCCCACAATGCATAAGACAGCCTCACCCCACAAAGGATTATACACTCCAAAATCTCCATAGCATCCAGACAAAGGAATTTCAGTGTAGATCTATTATTCTTGGGTTTTACTATGTCAGCTACAAATTGGCACTAGCCATCTGCCTCTATGAGGATTATATCATGTCCTAACTTTCAACACCCCTGGAAAAAAGCTCAGGGTGGATATCAGGAATGAGGCACTCTGTGCTCTGGGAAAAACTGACAGAAGGAATTTCAGATAGTTAGATATTTTCAGGAGCTGATTTTAAGAACCCAATTTTTATACCTCCTCATAACTAGAAAAGTCCTAAAATCTTTCATGGTGACATGTGCTTCTTATGACTAGCTGAAACTGTCTGCAAAGATTATGTGCTTGACTGCACGTATACCCCCCTTCACCAAGTCACATCTATACTGGTACCTCTTCTGAGCAGTTTCTCAGAGTTATCTGAGACTCTGTCTCACAGGTTAGAGTCCTCATTTTGCCCCAAATAAAAGTTGACTGGCAACTCACATGTTGTGCATATTTTTTAAGTTGACAGCTGCCACTCTTGGGGCAATGCCAAACAAAGGGGCACTGATCCTTGTCTTTGCTCAGAAAGGAGAGAGTGGTGCGCCAAGAGTGAAAATGATTCTTATTTTCACAATGTACTCTGTCTATGCCCAGGAACATGCTGAGGCTGAATTATTGGAATGAGAAGAAAGGAAAAAAAAAGTTTTCTACATTAAACCCTTCCAGATTTCTCCTTTGAGGAAAGAAACGGACAGTAAATCACTTGTTTGAACAGGGGTAAAGATGGAGCACACTGCACAGGATATAGGAACAGAATAACAAACACTGTGAAGATATTTCTCTCCTCTCTTATAGAGATGTTAAAAGCATTTAGTGATAAAAGGTGTGGAGCAGTATGCTTTCATCTAGCACATAAAGAGGCTAAAAATGTTATAATACGACAAAGGTATTTACTCTTGGTGGCAAGCTGAGGTGACCATGAAGTTACTGAATAAGATCTGGAAAACCCAGAATGTAGGTAATAAGAGCATGGGTTTGTTTTGCAAACCAAAGTTTTCCTTTAGGCATTACTTCCCTATTCAGATGCTTTATAAGTGAGGGGAGGCGTAACATTGAAAGCAATATTGTTTTCCTGCTCTATACATTTCTAGAGATGTGTACTGAAATATATAAGGAATGATGAGAAAAAGTGGGTATATGGGCTTAGCCAATTCCCACACTTGCTGAAGTATTCTCTAAATATTGCACAGTAGAAATACTTATCATTTGTTTCCAAAGACTAGGTAAAAATAGATACAAAACAGAACATGAACAGATGTTGAAATTCTAAAATATTAGCAGTATACTCTCAACTACAAGTATTTCATCTCTTTATAAATTTAATTTAAAGTGACAAATATTTAGAAACACTTTGACATTTGCTTTTCATACAACATACATCTTACTATAAGTAATGATAAACAGTCTTTAGTACTATGTGTTAGAAAATGAAATTCACTTATGTGATAAATGGTGGACTCTTGAAGGGTAGCTAAATATGCTACCATAAATTATGCCTTTCCACCATAAGGATTATTTTGAAAAAGAGCAGACACAGGAAAACGTCTGAAAACAGAAGTTAAGTTACTGTTTTGAAAGAGAAATTTACATTTGCAAAAGAAATCTCCATTTGTAAAGATATCTTTCTCCTATGGATAGAGAAGTTGTTATTCAGGCCCTAGGTGCTATCCAATCCTTTGTGATCCCATGGAATTCAGCACACCAGGTTTCCCTATCTTTCACTATCTCTTAGAATTTCCTCAAACTCATGTTCACTGAGTCAGTGATACTATCCAACATTCTCTTCCTTGGCTGCCTTCCTCTCCTCTTGTCCTCAATCTTTCCCAGCATCAAGGTCTTTTCCAATGAGTCAGCCCTTCACAATCAGGTAGTCAAAGTGTTGGAACTTCAGCTTCTGCTTCAGTCTTCTTCAAAGAATATTCAGGACTGATTTCTTTTAGGACTGACTGGTTTGGTTTCCTTGTAGCCCAAGGGATTCTCAAGAGTCTTCTCCAGCACCACAGTTCAAAAAGCATCAAATCTTCAGCACTCAGCTTTCTTTAAGGTCTAACTGTCACATCTGTATGTGACTACTGTAAAAACAATAGCTTTGAGTATTCAGGCCTTTCAGCAAAGTAATGTCTCTATTCTTTAATGTGTTGTCTAAGTTAGTCATAACTTTTCTTCCAAGGAGCAAGTGTCTTTTAATTTCATGGCTGCAGTCACCATCCACAGTGATTTTGGAGCCTAAGAAGATAAAATCTGTCACTGTTTCCACTTTTCCTCTATCTTATTTGCCAAGAAGTGATGGGATTACATGCCATGATCTTAATTTTCTGAATGTTGAGTTTTAAGCCATCTCTTTCACTCTCCTCTTCCATCCTCATCAAGAGTCTCTTTAGTTCCGCATTGCTCTCTGCCATTAGGGTGGTATATCTGAGGTTGTTGATATTTATAGAGGAAAAGTCTTAAATCACAAATAACTCATCAATGGAGAAGTCATCAGTTTAAACCTGCATAACAAACCTTACCTTTGTTTTTTCCAGGTATCCTATAACTGGCCTCCCTGCCTCTCCCCCCTCACAAACCCTTCTTTCTTTAGAATAGGATGTGTGTGCTTAGTCGTGTCAGATTCATTTAGACTCCATGGAGTGCAGCTTATCAGGCTCTTCCATCCATGGAAATCTGGACAAAAATACTGGAGTGCATTGCCATTTCCTGTTCTAGGGGATCTTCCTGACCCAGGGATCCAACCCAAATATCTTGCATTGGCAGATGGATTTTTCACCACTGAGTCACCTAGTCTTTACCTGAACATGGAATTTAAATTGGTAACTTAGGGAGTTACTCATTTTCCTCCCCTGGGTATCTCCTGTGTATACACAGCATGGCGACATAATAAGGATCTAGTCTCAAATTTTATTATCTTTGGGGACAATATTTATCTCCTGCTTTCTGAAGCAGATTCTTCTAAATATAGGTAACAACAACAACAAAAAATGAGTAAGTTAATATAAGAAGTGGAAAATTTTATTCATGCCAAATTGAGGATTATAACCTGGGAATAGCCTTTCAGAAAGTTTCCAGAACTGTTCTGCTAGTTAGAGGTCAAGTTTCAGTTATATAATTTCTTGAGACAAAGGGCTATACATTAAATGACATATCACTGACAGTTTATGCAATCCAAATCAAAGCATACAAGCAAGCAGTGGGTAATGGTCCTAATGGCTGTGGAACCTTATATTAAGGTCTCAGGTGTGGAGCTCTATATAAAGATCATAAGACAAAAATCTCCAGAATTAACCAAGCCCCACAGCAACTGTTACCATGAGCCTCCCGATCTAAATTGGCCAGTTCTGTGACCCCACATTAGATAAAATATGCATCCTGTTACTCACCCTATAGCATCTTAACCAATCAGTTAATGCCATTCTTCCAGCAGGAATTTTCCTCTTGAGCCTGTAAAAATTGGCTGCTAACCAATAGGAGGGGTCAGCTCTCCCTTGGGCCAACCTACTGTTTTATCAGGGTCTCCCATTCTAATAAACTGTATTCTCCTTTCATTCTGCCTCATGTCTGGAAATTCTTTTCCAACCTGTGCACAGACCATGAGAATGGTCCTTTACAAAATTAAGAAGGAATCTGATATTTAAAGAAGTTTTCTTGTTGGTGCTAAAGTATGTTTCTCATTATAGTTGAGCAGGTATTTATTTTGCCCATGGAGAGGTTTGGTCAATGCAAAGTATAGATACACAATACACAGTAGAGAGGAGAAATGAGGTCAAAGAGAATAATTTTAAGCTTAAATTTTCTTGTCTTTCTTAAAAATACAAATTTTTCTTTCACAATACCTTTCTAAATCTCCTCTTCCACTACCTCTTAAGTGTTGTATTACAGAGATGGGTCCTAGGTTCTCATCTCTTTTTGAGTAGCAGACATCCTCTAGAAAATCTCAGCAATCATTATAATCATTATTAACATCCAAATGTCCACAACTTTCAAATTTAGGTCTTTAATTTCATTACAACTCCTACATCTGACTATAAAGTTTGATACTTGCACTTACAATGCATCAAGTTACCTCCAGACGGTGGTAAGCCTATTAAATTGTGTGGATTACAGAAAATGTAATATTATTCTCTCTTCCTAGTGAAATGTGTCAGCAACTTAAACAGATTCTAGAAATTATATTTTTCTAATTCCCACAACAAAATCATATTTAGTTTCTATATGAAATGGGAAAGAAATACTCACAGGAAAAACACTATAGGAATTCAGCAACCTAGGAACTTGCACAGTGCTTGTGCTCTGCTTAGTTGTTTGGTTGTGTCTAACTCTTTGCAACCCCATGGGCTGTAGCCCACCAGGCTCTTCTGTCCCCAGAGATTCTCCAGGCAAGAACCCTGAAATGGGTTGCCATGCCCTCTTCCAGGGGATCTTCCCAATCCAGGGATCAAGCCCATGTCTCCTGCATTGCAGGCAGATTCTTTACCATCTGAGCCACAAGAAAAGCCCATACAGTGCTTAGTCTTGATTAACTTAACTTTTTGTAAAAGCTATTTATTTCCCCATCAGTGAATTTAGTGACTTGCAAGAAGCTTTAGGTATTAGAATTCAGTACAGAGCTGGAAGCATAGGTTTGTCTAGTTCTTATACTTGCAATTCAGTCTCCCTGAAGGCTTGTTATTTTCATCTTTATATTGAAAAGAAAAATTGCTTTTCTGTTACTGTTTGATAAAAATTCTACATACATGCATAAATCTAACAACACTATTGAGTTCACCCTTGAGAAATCACTCTAAAATCTTGAGAGTAGGAAAACAGTCAGGGACCAAGAGTAGAACTGATTCAGGCTCCATGCTCACAGACGCATCATACCTTCCTGCTACGTGAATTGCAGTTTATAGTATTTAAGAGAACACATGGCATAAAGATTAAAAGTGAAATCCCAAATCAGAAGAACTATGTTTTCCCTAGAAGACACACCAGCTTTGTCCCAATTCTGCCGTATTCACCTCAAGATTTTGTATGAGGGCTGACTCATTCACTATTAACTCTTCTCAGCACCACAATACCATCCTTAGAACCTAGGACAGTAACTAAAAATGAGTAGCTGCTTACAAATACTGCTAACTAAATAATTAAACTTTGGAAAACTGAGTTGCTATCAGCATACCACAATTTCATCAACTCATAAAAGGGGAAAAAAGTATAACCTAATTCAAAGAGTTAGTACAAGGATCAAAGGAGACACTGTGTTTTCATAGTTTTAAATTCTCAAATATTATAACACATTAGGTGATACTACTGGGGCTTCACCAGTGGCTCATTGGTAAAGAATCTGCCTGCAATGCAGGAAACAGTTTTGATCTTTGGGTCAGGAAGATCCCCTAGAGAAGGAAATGGTAACCCACTCCAGTATTCTTGCCTGGGAAATCCCACAGACAGAGGAGATGGTGGGTTACAGTCAGTGAGGTCACAAAATAGTTGAACATGACTTAGCGACTAAACAACAACAAAGGTGATGTTATTACTGATATTAATTAAAGAAGTAAGAGTGAATAACAATAAAATTCTAGAGCTAAAAGTTCCATAACTAATTATATTTTGCCTTCAATCCTCCTCTAGCACATACCAACCCTGGATAAACTTAGCCGTCAGAGGCTGTGTCTCCTCCTGCAAACTGACAAAGAAAACCAAATAATTCAGCTCACAAATGTCCTGGTTTCTAACTCTATCTGGTGCAGCAGATAAAATAGGCTAGGTTGGGCTGAATAAATAACCTGAAAACTTTCAATAGCTTAAAGCAAAGGACACTACTTCTTCACACTGCATATTCACTGGTGATGGGCTGGGGATTCTCCTTCATGTTAAACATGAGACCCAGCATGACAAAGTATCCATGCTTTGGAATATTTGTTTATTGTTTGTGACAGAGGAAAACAGTTCTGGGGGATTTTTTCCACTGGCAATTAAACCTTCCTTCCAGCAGTAACACTTGGCTCTTCTGTTAATTCATCAGCTGGAAATAATTATATGGAAACAAGATAAAGTCAGCCATGGGTTCAGAGTTTGAAAAGCTGAAAATACATGATAAACACTGCTGCTGCTGCTGGTTACTATATCTCGACCCTCTTATGGTCCCAGAAATCCTACTAGCCCCATATTTTCCTCTTTTATGTCCCCATAACAAACAGTCAATTCCAACTTCTCTATATTTTCCAGACTTCTTACTAACCACCCCCAGGCTCTAAAGGTGTCACCTCCACCAATTTAGTGGAGAAATGGAAGCTATCAGCCCCTCTAGGGTGGTCAGCTCTGTAAAAACAGGGACAAGTAACTGTCTTGTGTGCAATCACATCGCTTCTGCCTACCATAGTGCTAGCACATGGTAATTGTCAAGAAAACATTATTGCACAAATCACTTCCTGTTAATATGAGGTCTGTCCTGTTGATGTCTGTGGTAGGCTTAAAAAAAATGCTCCCTAAATGATATCCATGTTATAATGTCTGAAACTATATGGGGGAAAGATGTGTTTGCAGATGTGATTATGCTGATGACTGAGTTGCAAAGATTATCCTGGATTATTTGGCTGGACCCTAAATGCAATTATATTTATCTTTACAATAAGGAGGCAAAGGAATACTGACAGATAGAACAGGAGACTGTGAAGATGAAGCTGAGAGAGTTTTGAAGATTCTGACCTTGAAGATTAGTGTGTTGTGGCTATAAGACATGGAATGCCAGCAGCCACCAGAAACTGAACAAGGCAAATTATTCTTTCCTACATAAAAGGGGCATGCTTTCTTAAATGGAGGGGGCATGTTTTCCCAACACCTTGTATTCAGACATTCAGTCCAATGTAACTTTGGCCTCCAAAGTTGTGAGATAATAAACACAACTACATTTCCGGTGATTCATTAGAGGAAACAAGCATGCAGCCATGGCAACCCACTCAAGTACTCTTGCCTGGCAAATTCCATGGATGGAGGAGGCTGATAGGCTGCAGTCCATGGGGTCGCTAGGAGTTGGACACTACTGAGTGACTTCACTTTCACTTTTCCCTTTCACGCATTGGAGAAGGCAGTGGCAACCCACTCCAATGTTCTT
>SJYC01132094.1:0-16510 GCA_006408675.1 Madoqua kirkii
CCATCCCCCCACCAGCCCCTGACAGCCACCATTCTGTGATTTTAGACTACTTTATGTACCTCATATGGGAGAAGGAAATGGCAACCCACTCCAGTATTCTTGCCTGGAGAATTCCATGGACAGAGGATCCTGGTGGGCTGCTGTCCATGGGGTCGCACAGAGTTGGACACGACTGAAGTGACTTAGCATCTGTGCATGCATTGAAGAACGAAATGGCAACCCATTCCAATATTCTTGCTTGGAGAATCCCAGGGAGAGAGGAGCCTGGTGGGCTGCCGTCTATGGGGTCCCACAGAGTCAGACAGGAGTTAAGTGACTTAGCAGCAGCAGCAGCAGCAGCAGCAGCAGCATGTACCTCATGTAGGTGAAATCATATAGCACTTATCTTTTTGTGACTGACTTACTTCACTCAGCATAATGACCTCAAGCTTCATCCATGTTATAGCACATATCAGAATTTCCTTCCTAAATTCTAAATAGTATTCCACTGTATCTTTCCTAAATTCTTCCTAAATTCTAAATAGTATTCCACTGTATGTTTGTATTCCATTTTATTTATCCATTCATCCAACCATAGACACCTGGGTTGCTTCTACCTTTTCACTATCATGAACAATGCTGCCAAGAACATGGAGTGTACAAATACTTCTTTGGGATCCTGCTTTCAGTTCTTTTGGGTGAATATCTAGAAGTGAAATTGCTGGTGAAGGTGAAGTCACTCAGTCGTGTCTGACTCTTTGCGACCCCGTGGACTGTAACCTATTAGGCTTCTCTGTCCGCGGGATTCTCCAGGCAAGAATACAGGAGTAGATTGCCATTTCCTTCTCCAGGGGATCTTCCCGACCCAGCTGAGTTCCACAGCAGCTGCACCATTTTACATTTCCACCAACAGAACCTAAGGATCCAATTTCTCTACGTCTTCTCCAACATTTGTTATAGCTCTTAATTTATGGTTTGATTTGTATTTCACTAGAGGAAGCACAAGCTGGAATCAAGATTGCCAGGAGAAATATCAATAACCTCAGATATGCAGATGACGCCCTTATGGCAGAAAGTGAAGAGAAACTAAAAAGCCTTTTGATGAAAGTGAAAGAGGAGAGTGAAAAAGTTGGCTTAAAGCTCAACATTCAGAAAATGAAGATCATGGCATCTGGTCCCATCACTTCATGGGAAACAGTGGAAATAGTGTCAGACTTTATTTTGGGGATCTCCAAAGTCACTGCAGATGGTGACTGCAGCCATGAAATTAAAAGATGCTTACTCCTTGGAAGGAAAGTTATGACCAACCCAGATAGCATATTAAAAAGCAGAGACATTACTTTGCCAACAAACGTCCGTCTAGTCAAGGCCATGGTTTTCCCAGTGGTCATGTATGGATGTGAGAGCTGGACTGTGAAGAAATCTGAGTACCGAAGAATTGATGCTTTTGAACTGTGGTGTTGGAGAAGACTCTTGAGAGTCCCTTGGACTGCAAGGAGATCCAACCAGTGCATCCTAAAGGAGATCAGCCCTGGGTATTCTTTGGAAGGAATGATGCTGAGGCTGAAAGTCCAATACTTTGGCTACCTCATGTGAAGAGTTGACTCACTGGGAAAAACTCTGATGCTAGGAGGGACTGGGGGCAGGAAGAGAAGGGGACGACAGAGGATGAGATGGCTGGATGGCATCACTGAGTCAATGGATGTGAGTCTGAGTGAATTCCGGGAGTTGGTGATGGACAGGGAGGCCTGGCGTGCTGCTATTCATGGGGTCGCAAAGAGTTGGACATGACTGAGCTCTTTACATGTTCTGAACATTAACCCTTTATCAGTTATATGACTTGAAAATATTTTCTGTAGGTTTTTCTTTTTCATTCTGTTGATTGCCTAAGGGACTGTTTCTTGATGACCACCACGGTACATTAAGTTTTCCTGATGGATATACATATCCTACTCTCCCCCTCAGTGTATTTTCTGAGGCATTCCTACATATCATTTGATGCTCTTAAAACATTTTCAATGGCAACTTTACATTCCCTGTTACTGACATATCAATAAATTAGTTTATCCATTCCCCTAATGTTGGCATAATAAGTAAGTGAAGTAAAGTGAATATTGGACATAATAAGTGTAAATGAAGCTGGGATTAACATGCTTGTGTCTAAATCTTTAAGAGCATCTTTTGTTATTTTCTTGTAATTGATTCCTAGAAGTGGTATGGGCTGACTCGAACAGTTCTTAGTCATCTTGTTAATTTTCCTTACAATTTGTGCCAATTTCATCCCATCTGCAGTGGGGTGAAAGTTCTCTTCTCTCCATTCTTGCCAACACCGAGTATTATGCATTAAAATCTGCTAATTTAAAGGTGAATGGTGATAATATTTGCTTTTTAATACCTGTGTTGTGCCAGAGGATGAGAAACAAGACAAGACCCTGTCCCGGGACATCAATTCTGGTTCCAGTTCTGTCATCAGGCTTCCACAATCTCAGACCTTCTGGCTCTGAGATTTTAAACATCGTCGGTTTTTCTTCATCTTCTACCATTTATGGGGACTGACAGTTGGAAAAGCAGTTTCCCTCCCATTCTCTGGGTGAATTCTTACAGCAGCCTTGCAGAAAGCATGTAGAGAAAGAAGGTCCAGAAGGTGAACAAACTTGCCCAAGGTCGTACAGCCAGTTAAGTGCCTGAGGAGGAAGCATTACTGGCCAACTTCTGTCTGTTTTTGGGGGCTCCAAAATCACTGCAGATGGTGACTGCAGCCATGAAATTAAAAGACGCTTACTCCTTGGAAGAAAAGTTATGACCAACCTAGATAGCATATTCAAAAGCAGAGACATTACTTTGCCAACAAAGGTCCATCTAGTCAAGGCTATGGTTTTTCCAGTCGTCATGTATGGATGTGAGAGTTGGACCGTGAAGAAAGCTGAGTGCTGAAAAATTAATGCTTTTGAACTGTGGTGTTGGAGAAGACTCTTGAGAGTCCTTTGGACTGCAAGGAGATCCAACCAGTCCAGTCTATTCTCAAGGAGATCAGCCCTGGGATTTCTTTGGAGGGAATGATGTTGAAGCTGAAACTCCAGTACTTTGGCCACCTCATACGAAGAGTTGACTCATTGGAAAAGACTCTGATGCTGGGAGGGATTGGGGGCAGGAGGAGAAGGAGACGACAGAGGATGAGATGGCTGGATGGCATCACTGACTCATTGGAGTGAGTCTGAGTGATCAAGACTCACGAAAGTTGGTGGTGGACAGGGAGGCCTGCGATTCATGGGGTCGCAAAGAGTTGGACACGACTGAGTGATTGAACTGAACTGATGCTTTGGGCAAAATATTCCTATATTTGAAAATGCTAAATATCAACTAAAAATTTTTTAAGTTAATCATGATTTTTTAAATTAACATATGCTTGCTACATTTTGATAAGCTACAATACTTGCAGTATTATTTTATTTCCTTGAAATGAGTTGATTTATAAACTATAGGGTAAACATTTCAAAATATCAAGTATATGTATCAAAATGTACTCTGCTTTCACGTAGTTGACTGTCTCCCAAATTTGGATGGTTTAAAATATATTCATTATAATTTCTGTGGCTTCTGGAGGTAAAATTGTGTATGGTTAAATTTCAGTAATTGTGGTAGCATTGAGGCTTACCAAAATTATATGTTTGTTTATTTGGTTTGCTGCCATCTCTCTGTTCTCTTCTTCTCTTCTTACATGTTAATAAAATCTCTCCATTTACTTTGCTTCTGCATCCGTTTCTAATTTGCTTTTTTTCAAAATATCCAAAGTCTAATAGCTTTTATTTACATATGGTAGCTAAAGTAGAAACCCAATCTGCAAAATATAAGGAATGAATATAACTCTAAACAAATTTTATAGCTGTTCTTTATAACTCAGGCCTAAGTATACAACAGGTCTTTTTTCAGATATGAAAGCAAATGAGAATTTCACATTAAAATAACAGACAACATATGGGGTTTCATGGAAGCTAAAATACCTAAGTTCAGGTTTTTTTTTTAAAGAGTTGAAAGTGGGCTGGGGAGGACATTAAAACTCCTTCTCATATATCTTTATACTTGTTTAGATACCTAAGCACTGACTTCAAATTCTCAAGGGTGAACATAAAGCAATATTTACCTCCTAGGAAAAGTATTTCATTTATAACCTCTTGTATGCCACTTATGCTTATTTATTAAGTCTGCCACGATAGATTTTTTTTTAAATTATCAACTGCAATGCCTCTCTGGAATAATTGGGTACAATTTTAAGCTACTCTATAAAGTAATAAGAAAATAATTTGATATGTGATACCTCGTTGGTCTATGAGAGTGCTATCATTGCTTTTGGAATGGTCTTGCTTACATTCTGAAAGTCACCAATGCAGTGGGAGGTGACAGCTCATCCTCCAGTTTCTGGCTGGTCCCCAAACCAGCAGCACAGAGATCATGCTTTTGTTTCTATTTAGACTGTAAATCCCTCATGCATTCTAAAAATTGATGAGTGTTTATTTCACTTCTGGATCCACCCTTTTCTTTCCATTCTTCCCTCTTCAGTCTTCAC
The DNA here is from genome assembly GCA_006408675.1 of Madoqua kirkii. Lineage (NCBI taxonomy): Eukaryota > Metazoa > Chordata > Mammalia > Artiodactyla > Bovidae > Madoqua > Madoqua kirkii. The sequence continues at coordinate 4,544 of SJYC01132094.1, forward strand.
AGACTGTATAATGAGATACAGCTGATGCTGTTTGTTTATTCCTGTTGGGATATTTTTAACATCAGATTTTTCTTTGTTACATTCAGCTTCACCCACTCTTACTAAAATCCAAATCTTATTTCTTTTTGGACCCTCAGGGAGTCTCATATATACACAAAACACTCTTTGAAGTGAAAGGAAGTTTCTTCTTCAATGGTCTTTCTTATCCATGATACCAAAAGGAATAGTTTCCTCCCAAACAGTGGATACAGGGCTTTGTGTTCTTTGCATTTGGCAAGACCCCATCTCTTCATTTCTTCCAGAATGTAGAGTTTTGCCAATATCCTCACTGCCCATTAGGTGTTCCTTAAATGTTAAATCAATGGATGAATGAAACCTAATGTGAGGCTATAGGAAATACATACACACACATGGAGAACTAAAAGTTAAGCAAAAGCATTGACATTTTTCAGTTGTATCAAAAGCAGGCTATTTCTGAGTCAATACTCAAGCATTTACAAAAAGAAGTAATTACAGATGGAACCAGTAAGTGATCCCAGAAGAAACGACTGACATCAAACAAAAGGGATCCTTCTCATTCTCACTGGGTATGTATTTCCCGAGGAAGCAAGACCCTTACTTTATGTGGAGACATATTTAATTCTCCTGGATTCTTTAATGTGCTAGAAATCAGCAAAAAGTTGTATCACAGAAAAGCTACAGTGAACTAGGAAAGAAAAGGTGAGAGTTGGTGGCATGTAAAATAAAACGCTGAAGTGCTAATTAGCACAAACTGGCAACTGTGGAAGTTTTTTTTTTTTTTTCCCCACATTTTTGGTATGACAGTATTGAAACACTTTGAAGTGAACCAAGTTTTAAGAAACAGGTTCTAGACACCATAAATATTTCAAAAACTATTGAGAAAATGAAAGGCTAAAAATATTAGATAATACAGAAATAAAGCAATAAACAAAAGGAAAAAATGCAAATACACAGAATATCTCAAGCTACCACTTGAATAATGAAGGTTTTATTGCTCCAAACAGAATAACACTGAAAGAAAAAAAAATCATTGGTGACATTTATCATATCTTTCAGTGCCCACACAGTGAAACCAGCATAATGGAGACAATAAAACACTGGCCTTGTCACGAGAAAGAATGTGATCAGCAAATCAAAATGCTCAACTTTTATTACAAGAACACTGATGTAAAAACAACAAGTTTGCCAAAAGCACAGACAGCAAATCTATCAGTAAAGCAGGGGGCAAAATCTGGAGATGATGGTGAGCACATTCAACACAGCTTAAATTTGAATTATAGAATTCTTGTCTATCAAGCTTTGTGGCTTTTGTTACCCTAATGGTTCATGTTAAGAAATCTCAGGTGCTTCCTCCCAAGGTGAGTAACTTAATAGGTGGTAGATGCAGTCATAGAAGATAAAAATGACAACTCTGCCCCTGCCTGTCTGCACTCTTCTTAGATTGTCGAAGACTCACCCAAGAGAAGTAATGAGTCACTCTTTTGCACCAACAGTTGGGAAAGAGTAAGCTTCTTTTTGATGTAGCAAATCTTCCTGTTACCAAGTGGGGAATCTCATTCAACTTGATTCAAGTGTATTCTTCCAGGAGCATACTCTTTTTTGCAATTCTACCAAATATATAAACACATATTTTTTTCTTTTTCCACTAGTAATGATCCCTAAGTTTGGAGAGTAAACCCTATTTATTGACACTTTTCAAGAAACTCCCTAATTTGGCACCAGTTTATCTTTACATATATACAGCTGACCCTTGAATAATGGAGGTCCAAACTGCACAAGTCCACCAATGCTTGGATGTTTTTTAATGGTAAATAGTACAGAGCTACACGACCTATGATTCACTGAATCTTTGGATGCTGAGAAATGATAGATACAGGGGGCTGTCTATAAATGATTAGTAGATTGATGCCAGTGTTGTTCAAGTGTCAATAGTATAATGTCCCCCTTTAATAGTCTTCTTGTCCCATTGCACCCTCTATAGGTGCAGACTAAAAAGCTGTTCTCTATCGCCTTTGAATGCCTTAGCACTGCCCATCCATTAAGACCTAATTCAATTAGCACTTCCCCCTAGAGACCTTTCCTTCTTCCAGCTGCCAGCCCATCACCACCACAGCTTCCTAAGATTTAGCAGCTCTAGCCTATCTCCATCTATGTCTTGCACAACTTTGTAAGTTAGATAAGAGATATAGATGTTAAGAATTATTTTCCTCACTATACAATACGTTTCTTAAAAGAAGATCCATGAATGATTTGTTTTTACATGTAATTTATTCAAAAAAATGAATAAATGAATGAGGAAGTGCTTATCATTCCCCTCACTGTATGTTCAGTGATATTGTACCAACATGTCGCTACTAAATACTAAGTCCATTGAAGGCACTCTGCCTTCAGCTTGGTCTAGTCATCTATTTCATTAATGTCTCCATAATATTGTTCTATAATGTTTCAAAGTGGACTATCTGATTCTCCTTCTATGGAAATATCTAAATTTTTGCATGGCTTACAAGACCTTGCAAATTCAGCTTCAAATATATTTGCACTCTTCTGTATCTTCTAATATACTTCCCTTTACTCTATGACTTTTATATCCACTAATGTTTTTAATGCCCAAATAGATCAAATGGCTCTTGAAAATGGCCAAATATGTCAAATGGCTCCTTCTCTCTGAAAGATACCACCCACTTTGATTTGTTTTTCATGTATTTACCTCTTCCTCCTCCTTTAGATATCAATTATCATTGCCTTGGGAAAGACTTCTTGATCCCTTATTTTTAGTTACTTCCCCCTCACCCGCCTTTGTTTTTAATACTTATTTGGCTGCATCTAGTCTTAGTTGTGGCATTTGAGATCTTTGAGTTTCAGCATGTAGGATCTAGTTCTTCAACCATGAATCGAACCCAGATTCCCTGTATTGAAGTCCAGTCTTAGCCATAGGGTCACCAGAGAAGTTTCTCTTTAAATAACTCTTATATTTAGAGAATTTTATTCCATTCCTTCAAAGTACATTTTTTATTCAGTAATTACATACTGGGCTTCCCAGGTGGATCATTGGTGAAGAGTCTGCCAATGCAGTGAAATGCTAGATATACAGGTTCAATCCCTGGGTCAGGAAGATCTCCTGGAGGAGAATATGGCAACCTACTCCAGCATTCTTGCCTGGAGAATCCCATGAGTAGAGGAGTCCAGTGGGCCACAGTCCTTGGGGTCACAGAGTCAGACATGACTGAGCAACTAAGCATGCACAGTTGCATATTACATATAGCCAGAATCATTATTTGTTGAAAGTCAAACATCCAACTGTACCATAAGCTCCCAGAAAACAAAAATTGTTAACCTATTCTACCTGTAGCGTCTTGTAGAATACCTAGCAGATACTTGACACTCAATAAATGCTGAAAGAAAAAAAATGGATTCATGAACACTTACCATAAATGTTGACTGTACCTCTAGGTGATACATTTTAATATTCTGGTCTTTGGCTTTTCAGACTTATGTGAGGATTGAATTCATGCTCTTCTACTTACCAGCTTTGTTACTTTGAAAAATAGCTTAATTATTCTGTCCCCAGTTGGCCCAGCTGAAAAACAAGAATGATAATACCTACCCTCACAGGGTTGATGTATACACAAGGGTGCCCAATATTTATTGAGAATGGTAGATGTTTAATAAAAATCAATTCCCCTTTCCTTCCCTCAGCAAATTCTGGTGTATGTGGACATGCTTATTTGACTCTATATAATCAAATAAATACCAGCCTGAAAAGCAGATCTTTAAGTACACAGAAGTCATAGTCAAAAGACCTTGGGCTGTGTTTGTTTTCATTCATTCAACAGAGAAGTAGATATAGGTTAGGCCAGGCAAAGCTTTCTAAGCGATGAAAATGAGTTGATTTTTTTTTTTAATTTTGAGCATAATGGGAAGATATTGGAGAATTTTCCTTGGACATACAATGAATCTTTCTACTAGATTTAGTTCTACAACATTGGAAAGACAACGATATGCACAGAACTTTTATAACATTAGATTTCTTAGTACAAAATCAAAGAATATAGAATCAAAGAATATAGAATGTTTTATGCATTATGTCTTTTGCATATTTTATGCACTTATGTATATTTTATGTTTTATGTGAACCATTGCTACATTAAAGCTTCAAGAGTAGATAATAGTAAAATTTGGCTAAAGTATATACCTTTTGTAAAACTAACTGCAACATTTTCCTGAAGGTTCCCAAGCAGTTGGGATAAGACCAGGTCAGTTGTGTAACTGTTGAGTACATCCAATTCACAGGCTTCCAAAGCTGAATAGGACGACAGATTTTCATGATGATCCCAAGGATTCCCCTTTTCTGCTGTATTATTTCTTCTTTTTCTATCTGCCAATTGTGGAATTTCATAACAGGCTTGCAAGTTTAGCAATAACAGTGATTTTAAACTATAAAGGCCTGTGTCATGGGCTCTGAGGAATGCTGTGAAAAGCTATTTGCCTAAATTCTCTTCTCTTTTGTTGATTAAATATATTGCCTGGATGAATTCAAATCTTTGAGTAAGAATTTTTTTCTCCATTCCAAGAAAAGAGAAAACAACAAAAACCAATTACAAATTACTGAACTGACTAGAAGTCATCTTAGTCAATTGTTCAATACAAGGTTTTCTTTACCTCCAATTTCATCTGAGAAAAGAATATGTTTTAGGAGAGGAGAAAGATTTCCTTGACCCTTTTAGGGTCTCTGGCTGAATCTGAAAAGTAAACTGAAAAAGACAGACTAACAGGAGAAAAGCATACAAATTTATTTAATGTTAAGTTTTATGTGACACAGGAGACCTTGTTAGGAAATGAAGACCAAAGGACCAGGTCTCTGTACATTTATGTCAGAATTGATAAAGAGTGAGTAGTGGTAAAGAAATACAATAAGTTAAGGACTATGAGGTTTCTGTAGTAAACTAGGGAAAATTTAACAAGCCTGCTTGTTAGGATTATTCTTGACATCCCTAGGTCTTTAGAGATAAGGCCACTCCTTTCCATTAGGTACAGGGAGGGAACCTCTCACATGAAAGTTTTATGACCTCTTTGAGGGGAGAAAGGCAAGGTGTGGAGGGTGAGAACACAAGCAGATTGGCCTTCTGCTTCTGCTGTTTTCTCAAACTCTTTCAGCTCAAAATTTTCCATATATCAAGATACCATATTTTAGAGCAGCAAGTCCTAAATCCCATAAATATTGGTTGTCAAAACCAAAAATAAGAGACACATGTACCCCATTGTTTTCTGAAGCACTATTTATAATAGCTAGAACATGGAAGCAACCTAGATATCCACTGACAGATGAATGGATAAAGAAGTTGTGGTAGATATATACACAATGGAATACCCAGTTCAGTTCAGTTCAGTTGCTCAGTCATGTCCAACTCTTTGCAACCCAACGGACTTCAGCACACCAGTCCTCCTTGCTCATCATCAACTCCCAAAGTCCACTGAAACTCATGTTTTTTGAGCCATCGATGCCATCCAACCATCTCATACTCTGTCATCCCCTTCTCCTCCTGCCTTCAATCTTTCCAAGCATCAGGGTCTTTTCAAATGAGTCAGCTCTTCACATCAGGTGGCCAAAGTATTAGAGTTTCAGCTTCAACATTAGTCTTTCCAATGAATATTCAGGACTGATTTCCTTTAGGATGGACTGGGACTTTGTGTGCACCAGGACCCAGGGATCCCACAGAGACTGAGACAGAACTGTGTTTGAACATCTCTTGTGGAGGTACGGGTCAGTAGTGGACTGTCACAGGGACAGGGGCTCTGGGTGTAGCAGACTTGGGTATGGCATAAGCCCTCTTGGAAGGGGTCACCATTAACCCCACCATAGAGCTGTCAGAACTTACACAGCACTGGAAATAAGACTCTTGGAGGGCACAAACAGAACCTTGTGCACCAGGACCTAGGAGAAAGGAGCAGTGACCTCACAAGAGACTGACCCAGACTTGCCTGTGAGTATCCAGGAGTCTCTAGCAGAGGCATGGGTTGGTGGTGACCTGCTGCAGGGTTGGAGTCACTGAGTGTAGAGGTACATGCATGGGATCTTTTGAAGGAAGTTACGATTATCTTCATTACCTTCACCATAGTTTGGCCTCAGGTAAATAGCAGAGAGGGAACACAGCTTTCACCATCAACAGAAAATTGGATTAAAGATTTACTGAGCATGGCCCTGCCCATCAGAACAAGACCCAGTTTCCCCCTCAGTCAGTCTCTCCCATAAGGAAATTTCCATAAGCCTCTTATTCTTATCCATCAGCAGTCAAACAGACTGAAAACCACAATCATAGAAAACTAATCAATCTAATCACATGAACCACAGCCTTGTCTAACTCAATGAAACTATGAGCTATGCCATGTAGGGCCACCCAAGACGGATGGGTCATGGTGAAGAGTTCTGACTAAAGGTGGTCCACTGGAGAAGGGAATGGCAAACCACTTCAGTATTCTTACTTTGAGAACCCCCAAAACAGTATGAAAATGCAAGAAGATAGGACACTGAAAGATGAACTCCTCAAGTCAGTAGATGCCCAATATGCTACTTGAGATCACTGGAGAAATAACTCCAGAAAGAATGAAGAGATGGAGTCAAAGCAAAAACAACATCCAGTTGTGGATGTGACTGGTGGTAGATGCAAGGTCTGATGCAGTAAAGAGCAATATTGCGTAGGAACCTGGAATGTCAGGTCCATGAATCAAGGCAAATTGGAAGTGGTCAAACAGGAGATGGCAAGAATGAATGTTGACATTTTAGGAATCAGAGAACTTGGACTGGAATGAGTGAATTTAACTTAGATGACCATTATATCTACTACTGTGGGCAAGAATCCCTTAGAAGAAATGGAGTAGCCATGATAATCAACGATGGAATATCACTTGGCCATAAAAAGGAACACATTTGAGTCAGTCCTAATGAGCTCGATGAACCTAGAACCATTATACAGAGTGAAGTGAATCAGAAAGAGGAAAATAAATACCACCTTCTAACACATGAAGACTGAATCTAGAAAAACAGTACTGAAGGATTTACTTATGGGGCAGCAATGGAGAAACAGATATAGAGGATAGACTTATGGACATGGGGAAAGGAGAGGAGAGGGTGAGATGTATAGAAAGAGTAACATGGAAACTTACATTACCATATGTAAAATAGATAGCCAATGGGAATTTGCTGTAAGGCTCAGGAAACTGAAACAGTCGCTTTGTATTAACCTAATGGGATGGGATGGGGAGGGAGATGGGAGGGAGGTTCAAAAGAGAGGGGATATATATATATATATATACACACACACCTATGGGTGATTAATGTTGAGGTTTGACAGAACACAGAAAAATTCTGTAAAGCAATTATCCTTCAATAAAAAATTAATTAATTAAAAAAAACTAAAAATAAGAGGTGGGAGACGGATTGACACATAGGTGCTATTGATGTGTGAATGTGCATGCTAAGTCACTTCAGTCATGTCTGACTCTTTGCAACCCCTGGACTCTAGCCCACCAGGCTCCTCTGTCCATGGGATTCTCCAGGCAAGAATACTGGAGTGGTTTGCTGTGCCCTTCTCCAGGGGATCTTCATGGCCCAGTACTGTGTATAATAGATAACTAAAGAGAACATAATAGGAACTCTACATAATGCACTTTAGTGACCTGAATGGGAAGAAAGTCCATAGAGGAGGTGATATATATATGGCTGATTCATTTTTCTGTACAGTAGAAATGAACACAACATTGTAAAGCAGCTATAAGCCAATAAAAACTAATTTTAAAAACGAGACTAAAAATGAGCAAAGAATATATCTATTGCTGTTCTTTTACCATCTCTGAAGTCAATTGAATGACTCTTCTTTGCAAAGTCTTAATTTACTCCCTTGGGTGCACATTTGAATAACATTTAATTTCCTTAAGTTCTAAACCAGTAGTTCACATTCAAACAGCTTTCCCACTAAAATAATGATGACTAATTTATAAGGAAAGATTAAAGTTCCTTTAATGAAAAGTAAAGGTAAACAAGTTTCTGGATATTGATTGTCTACAAGTATCTGAAGGTGTAAACACCACAAAGACAAAAAATCATTTAACATGGATTAGGACTTTGGAAAAATAAGAGACTAGCATATACAGACAGTATCTGGACCAGAAATAAGCTTCTGTGGAGTATAACTACTTTTAGAAATGAAAGTGTATATTTTCCTTCCCTGGTCAAAAGGAATCAAAGAGCCTATTGATGAAGGTACAAGAGGAAAGTGGAAAAGGTGGTTTAAAACTCAACATTCAAAAAATGAAGATCATGGCATCCAGTCCCATCACTTCATGCAAATAGATGGGGAAATAGTGGAAACAGTGACAAGTTTGCTTTTCTTGGGATTCAAAATCACTGCAGATGGTGACTGCGGCCATGAAATTAAAAGATGCTCCTTGGAATAAAAGCTATGACAAACCTAGACAGTCTATTAAAAAGCAAAGATGTTACTTTACCGACAAAGGTCTGTATAGTCAAAGGTATGGTTTTTCCAGGCGTCATGTACAGATGTGAAGTTGGACAATTAAAAGAGTTGAGCACCAAAGAATTGATACCTTTGAACTGTGGTGCTCAAGAAGACTCTTAAGAGTCCCTTAGACAGCAAGGAGATCAAAGCAATCAGTCCTAAAGGAAATCAACATTGAATATTCATTTGGAAGGACTGAGGCTGAAGCTGAAGCGCCAATAATTCGACTACCTGTTGCAAAGAGCCGACTCATTAGAAAAGACCCTGATACTGGGAAAGACTGAAGGCAGGAGGGGAAGGGGACAACAGAAGATGAGATAGTTGTATGGCATCACTGACTCAATGGATGAGTTTGAGCAAACTCCTGGAGATGGTGAAGGATAAGGAAGCCTGGCATGCTGCAGTCCATAGGGTCGCAAAGAGTCAGAAGATGACTGAGTGACTGAATAACAAGTTAAAAGATAAGACATAACATAGAAGCTCATTTTGCAGGCAGAAAACCCTAAGAAAACTGAGCTGAAGAAGTATTCATCAGTATTTGCCTATGACTTGGCAACAAGCCATTCATTTCCTTATGATCAGGGATCCTGCTCACTATTGTTATTCTTAATAGCTCACGGATCCTCTTACAGCCAAGTCTGTGAGGCAACAAAAAGACTGCATCAAATAAAACAGCCTGGTACTGTGCACTCGTCCCACTGGGAATGCACTTGGATACCAATTTTCCATCATGAATGAAGAAGAATTAGCTATACTAAAAATATTTGGCCCTCTCCCAATATCACACTTTTGTAAAAATATAATCAAGAATGGAATTTGGAACTTCTCCATGTCTGAATACCTATTTTTAATAGAGCAATTATAATTCTACGGCTCTGTGATGTCAAAGTACTTAGTAACGTTTAAAAAAAGTTACTGTATTTTTTTTTTATAGCAATTGCACTTTCAGTTCAGTTCAGTCACTCAGTCGTGTTCGACTCTTTGTGACCCCATGAACCGCAACACATCAGGCCTCCCTGTCAATCACCAACTCCCAGAGTCCACCTAAACCCATGTCCATTGAGTTGGTGATGCCACCCAACCGTCTCATCCTCTGTTGTCCCCATCTCCTCCTGCCCTCAATCTTTCCCAGCATCAGGGTCTTTTCAAATGAGTCAACTCTTCATATGAGGTGGCCAAAGTACTGGAGTTTCAGCTTCAACATCAGTCTTATACCCAACTCACTTCTGATGATAATGAATTATAAAGTTTGAATTTAACACAAAATTTTATTTTTAAAATAATGCATAATTTTATGGATTAGTGCATCTTACAATTCATCTTATAAACTACATGTCCATAAGGTTATTCCTATAAAATATTAGAGTTCCCAAGTATCCTGGTCATCTTGATGGTAAAGCCCATCCTGATGAGGTCATCCTGGTATTTTCAGCTTCCTTTCTCAGAGATTACAAATTATATGAGGTAAACTTTACTTATATTTACCATGCAAGTGATAAAAAATTCACAGAGGTAGGTGAATAAAATTGACTTGTCTTAGAGCTTTAGCGTCTTTCTCCAAATGGTAAAGGCACTATGTGATTCTCTCTACTTTTGAATAAGTATGAAAATAAACATATGTTTCTTGAGAAGTTTCTAAAACACAAATGAGATACCCATATATCTTAAGGACCAGTAGTGTAACATCAAATGCTTATCAAACCTGTATAGAAAAGAAGGTGAAATGGCAAGTGGAATCAATTCCTTGTTTAAGAAACTGCTTTCCCTCAAACCCACACAATAGCCTAATTTCCACCAGAACATTTTCTGCAGCTCTGTAATTATATCGGTATAGTCAATGATGAATAGAAGTAGAGAGCCTCAGAAATATTTTGAAAAACTTAACATTGAAAAAAATCTCAACTTGAAGCAAATGATTTCTTTATATTTTAAAAATAATATGTTCACCTGCCTCATTTATCCATTTTACTTTATGTGTACTGAAATAACCTTCAAAAAAACTTTTGCAACCATAAGAAAAAATCTCGATTCTATTACTCATGAATTTTTTATATTGGCCTCAGTTGCATAAGGCTGGAGTTTTAAAAGAGTTTCTGTAAGTAAAGATGCAAATCTCAAATCTAAGTTTATATTATTTCCCGTTATGGCTCTTTAGAAAATAAATGTGATGTTCATTCCATTGAGAACTTAGCAGATATTCTAAGAGGCCACCTAAAAATAAATATGCAATTGTAATTATTATTTTTTCTTACATGATATTATACATGTTTCAATGCCATTCTCCCAAATCATCCCACCCTCTCCCTCTCCCTCAGAGGCCAAAAGTCCGTTCTATATATCTGTGTCTCTTTTGTTGTCTCACATACAGGTCATCATTACCATCCTTCTAAATTCCATATATATGTATCAGTATACTGTATTAGTGTTTTTCTTTCTGGTTTATTTCACTCTGTATAATTGGCTCCAGTTTCATCCAACTCATTAGAACTGATTGAACTTTACTATTTTAATGGCTGAGTAATACTCCATTGTGCATATGTACCACGGCTTCCTTATCCATTCATCTGCTGATGGACATCTAGGTTGCTTCCGCATCCTGGCCATTATAAACAGTGCTTCAATGAACATTGGGGTACATGTGTCTTTCAGTTCTGGTTTCCTCGGTGTATATGCCCAGCAGTGGGATTGCTGGGTCATAAAGCAGTTCTATTTGAAATTTTTAAAGGAATCTCCACACTGTTTTCCATAGTGGCTGTACTAGTTTGCATTCCCACCAACAGTGTAAGAAGGTTCCCTTTTCTCCACACCCTCTCCAGCATTTATTGCTTGTACACTTTTGGATCACAGCCATTCTGACTGGTGTGAAATGGTACCTCACTGTGGTCTTGATTTGCATTTCTCTGATACTGAGTGATGTTGAGCATCTTTTCATGTGTTTGTTAGCCATCTGTATGTCTTCTTTGGAGAAATGCCTATTTAGTTCTTTGCCCCATGTTTTGATTGGGTCATTTATTTTTCTGGAGTTGAGCTGCATAAGTTGCTTATATATTTTTGAGATGAGTTGTTTGTCAGTTGCTTCATTTGCTATTGTTTTCTCCTATTCAGAATACTGTCTTTTCACCTTACTTATACTTTTCTTTGTTGTGCAGAGCTTTTAATTTTAATTAGATCCCATTTGTTTATTTTTGCTTTTATTTCCAGTATACTGGGAGGTGGATCATAGAGGATCCTGCTGTGATTTATGTCAGAGAGTGTTTTGCCTATGTTCTCCTCTAGGAGTTTTATAGTTTCTGGTCTTACATTTAGATCTTTAATCCATTTTGAGTTTATTTTTGTGTGCGGTGTTAGAAAGTAGAAAAAGAAATTAAGAAAACAATTCCATTCACCATTGCAATGAAAAGAATAAAATACTTAGGAATATATCTACCTAAAG
>SJYC01132096.1:0-10113 GCA_006408675.1 Madoqua kirkii
GTAAATTTGCCTATTCTGGTCCAGTTTAGTTGACTGATTGCTAAAATGTTGGTGTTCCCTTTTGCCATCTCCTACTTGATCATGTCCAACTTACCTTGATTTATGGACCTGACATTCCAGGTTCCTGTGCAACATTTTCTTCACAGCATTGGACTTTCACCACCAGGCACATCCACACCTGAATATCATTTCTGCTTTGGCCCAACCTCTTCATCTTTCTGGAGCTTTTCTCTGCTCTTTCCTAGTAGCATTTTGAACACTTACCCTGGGGATTTATCTTCCAGTGTCCTATCTTTTTGCCTTCTCATATTGTTCATGGGCTTTTCAAGGCAAAAATACTGGAGTGGTTTGCCATTACCTTCTCCAGTGGACTGTCTTTTGTTAGAACTCTCCACCATGAGCCATCTCTCTTGAGTGACCCAAACCTCTGTGTCCTAGATTGCTGGCCATTATTTTCTGAGTCACCAGAGAACCCCCTCAAATTCCACATTTTTAGATATTTATTACAGCAGCATGCCTCTGACTTTCCTAGTAGCATTTTGAACACTTACCCTGGGGATTTATCTTCCAGTGTCCTATCTTTTTGCCTTCTCATATTGTTCATGGGCTTTTCAAGGCAAAAATACTGGAGTGGTTTGCCATTACCTTCTCCAGTGGACTGTCTTTTGTTAGAACTCTCCACCATGAGCCATCTCTCTTGAGTGACCCAAACCTCTGTGTCCTAGATTGCTGGCCATTATTTTCTGAGTCACCAGAGAACCCCCTCAAATTCCACATTTTTAGATATTTATTACAGCAGCATGCCTCTGTTCCAAAGTAACTTGGTGGCTTTAAACAACAGAAATTTATTTCTGCACAGTTCTGGAGGCTAGAAGTCCAAAATCAAGGTGTCAGTAGGGCCATGCCATGTCTGAAGACTAGAAAAGAATCCTTTGTCTCTTCTAACCTCTGGTGGCTCCACGTGTTCTTTGGTTTTTGTGGCAGCATAATTCCAGTCTTTCCCTCAATCTTCACACAGTCTTCTCTTTCTGTTTGTTCTTTTCCGTCTAAGGATGATTGTCACTGGATTTAGGGCCCACTCTAAATGAAGGTGATTTCGTTTGAAGATCTTTTTATTGATTATATCTGCAAAGAAGTTTATTTCAAAAAGGTCACATTCTGAGATTCTGGGTACACAGATCTTTTGGGGGCCACAGTTTAACCTATAGCAGGGTCTTTTACTTCCTGAATCCTTTTTAAAGATTATATTTTAAGCAATTACTTAAAAAATTTCTTATGTGTTCAGTCACTCAGTCGTGTCTGACCCTTTGCGACCCCATGGACTACAGCATGCCAGGCTTCCCTGTCCATCACCAGCTTCCGGAGCTTGCTCAAACTCATGTCCATTGAGTTGGTGATACCATCCAGCCATCTCATGCTCTGTTGTTCCCTTTCCTCCTGTCTTCAATCTTTGCCAGCATCAGGGTCTTTTCCAATGAGTCAGTTCTTCACATCAGGTGGGTCAAAGTATTGGAGCTTCAGCATCAGCATCATTCCTTCCAATGAATATTCAGGACTGATTTTCTTTAGGATTGACTGGTTTGATCTCCCTGCAGTCCAAGGGACTCTGAAGAGTCTTGTCCAACACCACAGTTCAAAAGCATCAATTCTTAGGTGCTCAGCTTTCTTTATGGTCCAACTCTCAAAACCATACATGACTACTGGAAAACCATCGCTTAGACTAGATGGACCTTTGTTGGCAAAGTAATGCCACTGCTTTTTCATATGTTGTCTAGGTTTGTCATAGCTTTTCTTCCAAGGAGCAAATATCTTTAAATTTCATGGCTGTAGTCACCATCTGCAGTGATTTTGGAGCCCTCAAAAATAAAGTCTCTCACTGTTTTCATTGTTTCCCCATCTATTTGCCATGAAGTGATGGGACCATATGCCATGATCTTAGTTCTCTGAATGTTGAGTTTTAAGCCAGCATTTTCACTCTCCTTTTTCACTTTCATGAAGAGGCTCCTCACTTCCTTTTTGCTTTCTGCCATCTACATATCTGAGGTTATTGATATTTCTTTCTCCTGACAATCTTAATTCCAGTTTGTGCTTCCTCCATCCGGACATTTCTCATCGTGTAGTCTACATATAAGTTAAACAAGCATGGTGACAGTTTCCCAATTTGGAACCAGACTATTGTTCCATGTCTAGTTCTGTTGCTTCTTGAATATATATAATTTCCAGTTTATGTTTTAATCATTTAAAATATATAGGTTCAGTGGCATTTGACATTAATAGTGTTGTGCAACTGTCACCACTGTTTCATCCCAAACAGAAACTCTGCATATCATTAAGGTGTAAGTCTCCTTTGCCCTTTTCTCCAGCCTTTGGTGTGTTTGCTTCTTGTTTTAGGTATTTCATAAAAGTGAAATATATAAATGAAATCTTAAGTATCTGACCTTTGGTGTCTGGCTTATTTCACATAGCATAATGTAGGATGTGCCAAAACTTCATTTTTTAAAATGGCTGAATAATTGTCCATTATATGTATATAGAACATTTTGTTGTATCTGTTCCTCTGTTGATACTTTGGTTGTTTCTACCTTTTAGCTGTTGTGAAAAAATGCTGGTGTAAACATTGCTGTACAAGTATTTGAATTCCTTCCTTCATTTTTCGGTTGGGTATCTAGAAATTGATTTGCTGAGTCATATAGAAATTTTATGCCTGTCGTTTTGAGGAATCACCAAACTCTTCAGCAGAAGCTGCACTGACTTCCATTCTCACTAGCAATTCATGACTGTTCTGTTTTCTCTACATCCTCAACAATACTTGCTCTTTTCTTTTGGTAATAGCGATCCTGGTGGGTGTGAAGTGTATCTCTGTGCTTTTTACCCCCAGTTTTATTGAGATCTAGTTGACATACCAGATTGTAGAAGTTTAAGGTATACAGTATAAGGATTTGACTCCCATACATCATGAAATGATTATCATAGTAAGTTTAGTGAACATCCATCATCTCATACAAATACAGTCTTAGAAAAAAAGTTTTTTCTTGTAATGAGAACTCTTAGGACTTATTCTCTTAACAACTTCCACATGTAATATACAGCAGTGTTGATTTTATTTATCATGTTGTATATTCATTGTGGTTTTGATGTTTTTTTCCAAGTATAATTTACAGTATTCAGTTGTATAGTAGAGTGATTAAATTATACACACATAAATATATATATGTATACATTTTTTCTCAGATTTTTTTCTTATGTAGGTTATTACAAGATGTTGAATATAGTTCCCTGTGCCGTTCAGCAGGCACTTGTTGTTTATCCATTTTTATATACGGTACTGTGTATCTGTTAATACCAAATTCTAATTTATTCCTTATTGTTTGTGTGTTTGTTGTGTTTTTTTGGCTGCCCTGCATGACTTGTGGGATTTTAGTTCCCCAGCCAGGGACTGGGATTGAACCTGGCCCTTAGCAGTGAGAGCATCGAGTGTTGAACACTGGACCCCTAGGGAAGTCCTTGTTTTGATTACTGTAGTTTGTAAGAAGTTTGAAATTGGAAAATATAAGTCCTCCAACTTTGTTTTTTTTTTTTTCCTAGATTGTTTTGGCTTTACCTGGGTTTTTTTTAATTCATAAGAAGTTTAGGATTTTTATTGATTTCTGCAGTAAGTGCCATTGGAATTTTGATAGGTATTGGATTCAATCTGTGAATTTCCTGAGTAGTATGTTTCATCTCAGCACTATTAAAGTTGTAATCAGTGAACATGGGATATCTTCCAATTTATTTAAGTCTTCTTTAATTTCTTTCAGCAGTGTTTTGTACACGTCCCTCAGTGTGTAAGTTTTATACCTCCTGTAATAGACCACATTGATAGAATGAAGGGAAAAGCATGATAGTCTTTGTTGATGGGGAAAAAAAGCATTTGGAAAGATCCAACACCCTTATATAAAAACACTCAAACTAGGAATAGAAGGAAACTTTCTCAATATGATAAAGTCTATATGTGAAAAATCATAGCTAACATCATATTTGATGATGAAAGACTGAAAAAATTTCCCCTCAGAATAGGAATAAGACAGAGATGCCCTTTTTTGGCATTTCTTTTCAATGTTGTATATGAAGTTTTAGCCAAAGCATTTAGGCAAGAAAGAAAGAAAAGATCCAAATTGAAAAGAAAGAAACAAAACGATATTTACAGAGGATATGACCTTGTATGTAGAAGCCTCTAAAAATCAAGCCCTCTGAGAAATTAAAGTTTAGGATACAAAAAAATACAAAGAACTTAGTTTTATTTCTATATACTAGCAATGCTGCTAAGTCACTGCAGTTGTGTCTGACTCTGTGCAACCCCATAGATGGCAGCCCACCAGGCTCCCCAGTCCCTGGGATTCTCCAGGCAAGAGTACTGGAGTAGGGTGCCATTTCCTTCTCCAGTGCATGAAAGTGAAAAGTGAAAGTGAAGTCGCTCAGTCATATCCAACTCCGCGACCCCATGGACCGCAGCCAACCCGGCTCCTCCATCCATAGAATTTTCCAGGCAAGAGTCCTGGAGTGGGGTGCCATATACTAGCAATGAACAACCCCAAAAGAAAATTTAAAAAATGATTTTGTTTATATTATAATAAAAAAGAATAAAATACTTTTGAGTTAATTCCAGTAGTCCTCGAGTCTCCCCTTTTGGCCAAAAAGATGTTCCTAGGTTCATTGGCTCATCTTGTATATTACCACTTCAGACTTAGAATTAACTCCAATAACTTATTTTAAGTGGGAAATGGTAGTTACAGACCATAGACTGAACTCAGGCGAGTCTTTTGACTTTGGAGTTTTTTTGAGATTGTATCAGCTGAATATTTCCCATTCACTCCTCAGTCACACCTATGCTTTTCCTTCTGTTTTACCACTGAAATTCTCTTTAAAATCACTGAAATGACCTAATAATCACCAAGTCTAATGGATGCCTTTTCAGAACTTTCCTTTTTTGATCTTTGTTAAATATCTGACCCTATTACCCATTCTTTCCTTGAAACTTCTCCCTTAGGTATAAGATGGCATGCCCATGATTCTTCTCTTGAATTGATTCTTTTCAAAAGAGTCATCTCTGACTCTTCTTTTGCTTGCCCAGTAGGTCTTGTTCCCTCAGCTGGATATTTTTGGGTAATTCCTTCTACAGTGTTTTTAGCCATTACCCATTAAAGACATTATGGATTTCCTTCCTTTGCTTCTCTGTTGTCTCTCAAATTCAAAATCAGTGTTTCCAAATGTGAGCTTTGACTCACGTTTTGATGTCTTGTGAGTATTGCTAACTCAGTATACCTAAAATGGAATTCTGTATATCCTTGACAGGTACTTAATCTTCCAAATAGTGCCCTATTCCTTCTGAACCTATTTTTCTTCCTGTATTATCACCCAGCTTAGAGACTTCTGAGTCATCTTGCTTTTTCCCTTTCCTTTATCAATCCAGTTTAAATTGGTAAATCTTGTTGAGATTATCTGAAATGATTTTTAAAACTTCAGTGCTACTGCCAACACCCTAGTTCTAGTACTTAAAATGCTTTGTCTTTTTACTTTCTATGCCTTTACAATTCTTGTTTTACCTTTCTGTAATCTACTGTTTCCTCTTCCCCATTCATTTTATACACTGGAGACTGATTTATCTTCAGAAATGAGAATCTGTTCATCTATAAGGTAATATGTTGCCTCCCTCACTATTCTAATTCCCTTAGATACTCTTTGAATTCTCTCCCCGTGGAAAGAGGCAGGTTGCTTCACAGCTCTTACTCTCATCCTGGAAATTTTCTTTTCCTTCATGGGAGAGTTTCTTTCTGGTTATCTTTGCTGCTATCATGTTACCTTGGTAGGGGTTCTGCTTGGGCTCTGCAACCCAAATATGGAGACAAAATCTTTGCTTAATTCCACTCAATACAGCTGAGACCAGGCTATGATTTTTTACACAGGACTATTAAAAGTTTGCTTTTAACTTTAATAATAGAGGATTAGATGACTGGATGGCATCACTGAGACAGTTAACATTTACTTGGGCTAACTTTGGGAGATGGTGAAGGACAGGGAGGCCTGGTGTGCTGTAAGTCATGGGTCTCACAGAGTTGGACACAACTGGGTGACTGAACAACAACAGTTAAAAGTGTAGCATAGTAGGAGGGAATTTGGAAACAAATATAGCTGGCTTTTACATAGGTTGATCTGGAAGAAATGGGCAACATTTGCTACTAAGCCTTCAGCTTATTGTCTAGTGAGTAGAGGAGGTCTTTTCTTTGGAACCTGGAAGCAGTTTGAGATCTGAGGGAAAGAACTTATTCCTCGCTCCTTTCTTCTGAGGATCTAGCATCCTGACCTGTAATTTCTTGTTTTTTTGGCTAACACTGGGACTAGTTCACTTCAGGAGATTCACTCTCCTTTCTGCAGAGATGCAGTGTTACGTTAGTCTTTTGCTACAATAGAGCAAACAGACCAACATTTGTGTAAGACAGATTGGCTTATTCAACATATATAGAAGATGTGTCACACAGCCATGGAGTTTCAGAGTCGGACACGACTGAGCCACTGAACTGAACACATGGTTTTAGGTTCTGGAGAAATAATAATGAACAAGAAAGACAAGGTTCATACTGGTGGTGGGAGTGCAAGACAGAAAATACGAAATAGATAAAATAATTTCAGGTAGTGAAGAAAATAAGAGAGCATAAGATAATATGATAGTAATTGGTGTGGAAAGAAACAATATTAGATATTTCTCTAAGAAGCCAGCTTGTGGTTTTTAAATAAGATCCCTTAAAAAAGCTCCTTGAGTTCCTGTGTATAGGGTGATCTTCAGGGAGCATGATGGGAAAGAGGATGAATTAGGAGGCTCTTGGTATAATTTTTGTGTAAAGGTAACCATTGTTTGAGGAAGATAGAGATGGTGAGAATTGGTTGTGATCCATTTTGGAGATGGAGTCAGTAGGACTTGTGGGTTGATTGAATAGGGAAATAAGATTGCAGACCTCTGGGTTTTCACCTGAATGAGCTAGATATTTGGTGGCACCATAAACTGAGATGGGAAAATGGAAAAAAAATACACATAGTAATGAGGAGAAAGGAAGTGAAGTGAAGTGAAAGTCGCTTAGTCGTGTGACTCTTTGTGACCCCAAGGACTATATAACCTGTCATGCTCCTCTGTCCGTGGAATTCTTCAGGCCAGAATACTGGATTGGGTAGCTGTTTCCTTCTTCAGGGATCTTGCCAACCCAGGATCGAACCAAGATCTCCCACATTGCAGGTGGATTCTTTACTGTCTGAACGAGCAGGGAAGCCCTGGAGGTTCCACCAAGATAGGAAGAAACTGTTATTTCCTTACATTAGATTACTTGTCTAAATTGCTTGTGATTGGTTTATAACAGCTTCACTGTAAAGAATACATCAGAGTTTCTCAGCTTTGATACTGTAGAGGTTTTGAACCAGGTAATTTGTATGGGGTAGAGCGAGTTGCCCTGTGTATTTTGGATGTTTAGCAGTATACCTGCTCTTTATCAACTGCATGCCAGTAGCACTGACTCCCCACTGTGAGAACTGAAAACGCCTCTAGGCATGGCTGGATGTCTCCTAAGGGGCATGATTGCCCGTCATTGAGTACCATGGCTCTAGATACAGCCTAAAGACCTATCCAAATGGTTCCAACTACTTCTCATTCCATCCTCTTATATAAATTCTGTCAATATAGCTATGTTGATTGACATGCTACTTTTCTTGCTTTTGTGCCTTTTAAAAAAATCATGTTTTATTCAGCCATAATTGTTTCCTGATTTTTTAACCTAAATTTTTATCCTAAGCACTGCTTCTGTTATTAGAAATATGCTTGTAAACATAACTTGAATGGCTTTAAAATTATAATATTTTAAAGTTGTAATACTATATAACTTAAAAATTTTTTAAATTTTAATAATCTGTGGTATAAATAGGCCATAATGTGAGAATATCCTCCAATTCTTAGGTTGTTTGAAATCTTTTCCTGTTAAAAGTGAGGGTAAACTGGCTAGATGAAGCACAAACTGGAATCAAGATTGCCAGGAGAAACATCAATACAGTCAGATATGCAGATGACACCACCCTCATGGCAGAAAGCAAAGAAGAGCTAAGAAGCCTGTTGGTGAAAGTGAAAGAGGAGAGAAAAAATTTGCTTAAAACTCAACATTCAGAAAACTAAGATCATGGACTCTGGTCCCATCACTTCATGGCAAATAGATGGGGAAACAATGGAAACAATGAGAGACTATGTTTGGGGCTCTAAAATCACGGCAGATGGTGACTGCAGCCATGAAATTAAAAAACACTTGCTTGTTGGAAGAAAAGCTGTGACCAACCTAGATAGCATATTAAACAGCAGAGACATTACTTTGCCAGCAAAGGTCTGTCTAGTCAAGGTTATGGTTTTTCCAATAGTCACGTATGGATGTGAGAGTTGGACTATAAAGAAAGCTGAGCGCTGAAGAATTGATGCTTTTGAACTGTGGTGTTGAAGAAGATTCTTGGGAGTCCCTTGGACTACGAGGAGATCCAACCAGTTCATCATAAAAGGAACCAGTCCTGAATAGTCATTGGAAGGAGTGACGCTCAAGCTGAAACTCCAATACTTTAGCCACCTGATGCAAAGAACTGACTCATTGGAAAGGACCCTGATGCTGAGAAAGATTGAATGCAGTCGGAGAAGGGGAAGACAGAGGATGAGATGGTTGGATGGCATCACTGAAACAATGGACATGAGTTTGAGAAAGCTCTGGGAGTTGGTGATGGACAAGGGAGGCCTGGTGTGCTGCAGTCCATGGCGTCACAAAGAATCAGACATGACTGAGCAACTGAACTGAAACTGGCTAAACTGGGTGGGGGATGTTGGGACCAGTGAGGATTTGAGGTTTCCTTCTGAGATAAGAAAAATATTCTAAAATTGATTGTGGTCATGGTTATGTAACTCTGAGTATACTAACACTCATTGGGTTGTGTACTTTAGATGTGTGATGTGAATAATATGGCATCTCATTGAAGTTGTTATCAGTTCACTTCAGTCGCTCAGTTGTGTCCGACTCTTTGCGACCCCATGAATCGCAGCACGCCAGGCCTCCCTGTTCATTACCATCTCTTGGAGTTCGCTCAGACTCAACGTCCATTGAGTCCGTGATGCCATCCAGCCATCTCATCCTCGGTAGTCCCCTTCTCCTCCTGCATCAGAGTCTTTTCCCATGAGGTAGCCAAAGTATTGGAGTTTCAGCTTTAGCATCATTCCTTCTAAAGATTTCCCAGAGCTGATCTCCTTCAGAATGGACTGGTTGGATGTCCTTGCAGTCCAAGGGACTCTCAAGAGTCTTCTCCAACACCACATTTCAGAAGCGTCAATTCTTCGGCGCTCAGCCTTCTTCACAATCCAACTCTCACATCCATACGTGACCACAGGAAAAACCATAGCCTTGACTAGATGGACCTTAGTTGGCAAAGTAATGTCTCTGCTTTTGAATATACTATCTAGGTTGGTCATAACTTTTCTTCCAAGGAGTAAGTGTTTTCTGATTTCATGGCTGCAATCACCATCTGCAGTGATTTTGGAGCCCCCCAAAATAAAGTCAGACACAGTTTCTACTGTTTCCCCATCTATTTCCCATGAAATGATGGGATCGCATGCCATGAACTTTGTTTTCTGAATGTTCAGCTTTAAGCCAACATTTTTCACTCTCCTCTTTCACTTTGATCAAGAGGCTTTTTAGTTCCTCTTCACTTCCTGCCATAAGGGTGGTGTCATATGCATATCTGAGGTTACTGGTATATCTTCCGGCAATCTTGATTCCAGCTTGTGTTTTTCCAGTCCAGTGTTTCTCATGATGTACTCTGCATAGAAGTTAAATAAGCAGGGCGACAATATACAGCCTTGACGTACTCCTTTTCCTATTTGGAACCAGTCTGTGTCCCATGTCCAGTTCTAACTGTTGCTTCCTGACCTGCATACAGATTTCTCAAGAGGCAGGTCACGTGGTCTGGTATTCCCATCTCTTTCAGAATTTTCCACAGTTGATTGTGATCCACACAATCAAAGGCTTTGGCATAGTCAATAAAGCAGAAATAAATGTTTTTCTGGAACTCTCT
>SJYC01132097.1:0-76119 GCA_006408675.1 Madoqua kirkii
ATAAGGAGTTCATGATCTGAGCCACAGTCAGCTCCTGGTCTTGTTTTTGTTGACAGTATAGAGCTTCTCCATCTTTGGCTGCATAGAAAATAATCAATCTGATTTCGGTGTTGACCATCTGGTGATGTCCATGTGTAGAGTCTTCTCTTGTGTTGTTGGAAAAGGGTGTTTGCCATGTCCAGTGCATTTTCTTGGCAAAACTGTATTAGTCTTTGCCCTGCTTCATTCCGCATTACAAGGCCAAATTTGCCTGTTACTCCAGGTGTTTCTTGACGTCCTACTTTATCATTCCAGTCTCCTATAATGAAAAGGACATCTTTTTTGGATGTTAGTTCTAAAAGGTCTTGTAGGTCTTCACAAAACAGTTCAACTTCAGCTTCTTTAGCGTTACTGGTTGGGGCATAGACTTGGGTAACTGTAATATTGAATGGTTTGCCTTGGAAACGAACAGAGATCCTGTCGTTTTTGAGATTACATCCAAGTACTGCATTTCGGACTCTTTTGTTGACCATGATGGCTACTCCATTTCTTCTGAGGGATTCCTGCCCGCAGTAGTAAATATAATGGTCATCTGAGTTAAATTCACCCATTCCAGTCCATTTTAGTTCGCTGATTTCTAGAATGTCAACGTTCACCCTTGCCGTCTCTTATTTGACCACTTCCAATTTGCCTTGATTCATGGACCTGACATTCCAGGTTCCTATGCAATATTGCTCTTTACAGCATCGGATCTTGCTTCAATCACCAGTCACATGCACAGCTGGGTATTGTTTTTGCTTTGGCTCCATCCTTTCATTCTTTCTGGAGTTATTTCTCCACTGATCTCCAGTAGCATATTGGGCACCTAATGACCTGAGGAGTTCCTCTTTTTGTATCCTATCATTTTGCCTTTTCATACTGTTCATGGGGTTCTCAAGGCAAGAATACTGAAGTGGCTTGCCATTTCCTTTTCCAGTGGACCACATTCTGTCAGCCCGCTCCACCATGACCCGCCTGTCTTGGGTTGCCCCACAGGCATTTCGTGGTTTCATTGAGTTAGACAAGGCTGTGGTCCTAATGTGATTAGATTGACTAGTTTTCTGTGAATACGGTTCAGTGTGTCTGCCCTCTGATACCCTCTTACAACACCTACCATCTTACTTGGGTTTCTGTTACCTTGAGCATGGTATATCTCTTCACAGCTGCTCCAGCAAAGCACAGCCACTGTCCCTTACCTTGGACAAGGGGTATCTCCTTACTGCCGCAGTTTCTGACCTTGAATGTGGGATAGCTCCTCTAGGCCCTCCTGTGCCTGCGCAGCCACAGCTCCTCTGCAAACAGCACTATGTGTAACTTTTTACAATTTTTTTTTTTTTAACTATTTTATTTTTGGTTGTGATAGGTCTTTGTTGCTCACAAGTTTTCTCTAGTTGCGACAGGTGGGGTCTGCTCTTCATTGTGGTGCACCGCTTTCTCATTGGGTGGCTTCTCCTGTTTCAGAGAACAGGCTCTCAGCACATGGGCTTCAGTAGCTGGGGCACAGAGGCTTAATTGCTCTGTGGCATGTAGACTCTTTCTAGACCAGGGATCGAACCTGTGTTCCCTGCATCGGCAGGCAGGCTCTTATCCACCGTACTACCAGGGAAGTCTGATTGTGTGTAATTTTAGTCTAACTCTAGAAGTGAAACTACTGATTCAAGGCATGTGAAAAATATATTTACAGTTTATTGAGGAATTCTATTAGTTTATTAGCATGTGAGATGAGTGCAATTGTGTGGTAGTTTCAGCATTCTTTGGCATTGCCTTTCTTAGGGATTGGAATGAAAACTGACCTTTTCAAGTCCTGTGGCCATTGCTGAGTTTTCCAAATTTGCTGGCATATTGAGTGTAGCACTTTCACAGCATCATCTTTCAGGATTTGAAATAGCTCCACTGAAATTCCATCACCTCCACTAGCTTTGTTAGTAGTGATGCTTTTAAAGGCCCACTTGACTTCACATTCCAGGATGTATGGCTCTAGGTGAGTGATCACACCATCGTGATTATCTGGATCATGAAGATTTTTTTTTACAGTTCTTCTGTGTATTCTTGACACCTCTGCTTCTGTTAGGTCCATACCATTTCTGTCCTTTATTGAGTCCATCTTTGCATGAAATGTTGCCTTGGTATCTCTAATTTTCTTGAAGAGATCTCTAGTCTTTCCATTCTGTAGTTTTCCTCTATTTCTTTGCATTGATCGCTGAGGAAGGTTTTCTTATTTCTCCTTGCTATTCTTTGGACTCTGCATTCAGATGCTTATATCTTTCCTTTTCTCCTTTGGTTTTTGCTTCTCTTCTTTTCATAGCTATTTAAGGCCTCCTGAGACAGCCGTTTTGCTTTTTTGCATTTCTTTTTCATGGGGATGGTCTTGATCCCTGTCTCCTGTACAGTATCACAAACCTCATTCCATAGTTCATCAGGCACTCTGTCTATCAGATCTAGTCCCTTAAATCTATTTCTCACTTCCACTGTACAATCACAAGAGATTTGATTTAGGTCATACTGTAAAGTAATGCTCAAAATTCTCCAAGCCAGGCTTCAGCAATACGTGAATTGTGAACTTCCAGATGTTCAAGCTGGCTTTAGAAAAGGCAGAGGAACCAGAGATCAAATTGCCAACATCCGCTGGGTGGTGGAAAAACAAGAGAGTTCCAGAAAAACATTTATTTCTGCTTTATTGACTATGCCAAAGCCTTTGACTGTGTGGATCACAATCAACTGTGGAAAATTCTGAAAGAGATGAGAATAGCAGACCATGTGACCTGCCTCTTGAGAAATCTGTATGCAGGTCAGGAAGCAACAGTTAGAACTGGACATGGGACAACAGACTGGTTCCAAATAGGTAAAGGAGTGTGTCAAGGTTGTATATTGTCACCCTGCTTATTTAACTTCTGTGCAGGGTACATCATCAGAAGCGCTGGGCTGGAAGAACCACAGCTGGAATCAAGATTGCCAGGAGAAATCAGATATGCAGAGGACACCACCCTTATAGTCAAAAGTGTAAAGCCTCTTGATGAAAGTGAAAAAGGAAAGTAAAAAAGTTGGCTTAAAGCTCAACATTCAGAAAACAAGGATCATGGCATGCAGTTCCATCACTTCATGGGAAATAGATGGGGAAACAGTAGAAACTGTGTCTGACTTTATTTTGGGGGGCTCCAAAATCACTGCAGATGGTGATTGCAGCCAGGAAATCAGAAGATACTTACTCCTTGGAAGAAAAGTTATGACCAACCTAGATAGTATATTCAAAAGCAGAGACATTACTTTGCCAACTAAGGTCCATCTAGTCAAGGCTATGGTTTTTCCTGTGGTCACGTATGGATGTGAGAGTTGGATTGTGAAGAAGGCTGAGCACTGAGGAATTGATGCTTTTAAATTGTGGTGTTGGAGAAGACTCTTGAGATCCAACCAGTCCATTTTGAAGGAGATCAGAGGTGGGATTTCTTTAGTTATTTTTTTTAATCTTTTAATTTTAATTAATTTAATACTTTATTGTATTTTACACTACTGTATTGGTTTTGCCATAGATTGATATGAATCAGCCACAGGTGTACACAATCTGCCGATGCCAAAGCCCCTTCCCACCTCCCACTCCACACCATCTCCTCGTATCATCCCGTACACCAGCCCCAAGCATCCTGTATCCTATATTGAACATAGAATGGTGCTTCATTTCTTATATGATAGTAAACATGTTTCAGTGCCATTTTACCAAATCGTCTCACCCTCTCTCCCTCAGAGGCCAAAAGCCCATTCTATACCTCTGTGTCTCTTATGTTGTCTCACTTACAGGGTCCTCATTACTATCTTTCTACATTCCATATATATGTGTCAGTATACTGTATTGGTGGTTTTCTTTCTGGCTTCCTTCACTCTGTATAATCGGCTCCAGTTTCATCCATCTCATTAGAACTGAGTTAAGTTTATTCTTTTTAAGGGCTGAGTAATACTCCATTGTGTACATGTACCACAGCTCTCTTATCCATTCATCTGCTGGTGGACATCTAGGTTGTTTCCATGTCCTGGCAATTATAAACAATGCTGCAGTGAGCATTGGGTTACATGTGTCTCTTTCAATTTTGGTTTCCTCAGTGTGTATGCCTAGCAGTGGGATTGCTGGCTCATAAGGCAATTCTATTTGCAATTTTTAAAGAAATCTCCACACTGTTTTCCATAATGGCTGTACTAGTTTGCATTCCCACCAACAGTGTAACAGGGTTCCCTTTTCTCCACATCCTCTCCAGCATTTATTGCTTGTAGACTTTTGGATTGCAGCCATTCTGACTGGTGTGAAGCGGTACCTCATTGTGGGCTTGATTTGCATTTCTCTGATAATGAGTGATGTTGAGCATCTTTTCATGTGTTTGTTAGCCATCCGTATGTCTTCTTTGGCGAAATGCCTATTTAGTTCTTTGGTCCATTTTTTGATTGGATCGTTTATTTTTCTGGAGTTGAGCTGCATAAGTTGCTTGTATATCTTTGAGATTAGTTGTTTGTCAGTTGCTTCATTTGCTATTGTTTTCTCCCATTCAGAAGGCTATCTTTTCACCTTACTTATAGTTTCCTTTGCTGTGCAGAAGCTTTTAATTTTAATTAGATCCCATTTGTTTATTTTTGCTTTTATTTTCAGTATACTGGGAGGTGGATCATAGAGGATCCTGCCGTGATGTATGTCGGAGAGTGTCTTGCCTATGTAGTCCTCTAGGAGTTTTATAGTTTCTGGTCTTACGTTTAGATGTTTCATCCATTTTGAGTTTATTTTTGTGTGTTGTTAGATAGTGATCTAGTTTCATTCTTTTACAAGTGGTTGACCACTTTTCCCAGCACCACCTGTTAAAGAGACTGTCTTTACTCCATTGTATGTTCTTGCCTCCTTTGTCGAAGATAAGGTGTCCATATGTGTGTGGATTTATCTCTGTTTATTTTTGTGTGTGGTGTTAGAAAGTGATCTAGTTTCATTCTTTTATAAGTGGTTGACCAGTTTTCCCAGCACCACCTGTTGAAGAGACTGTCTTTAGACTTTTGTACATGAGTGGTAAAGCTTAAACATGAAAATAGATGATATTTGTCAAAACCACTGACTGAATTCAATAGTGAGCTCCCCCTCTCAGGCAAAACAGGAAAGAAAATAGGCCAGCATGCAGTGGGCATAAGTTAGAATGTGACGGTTTGTGGGTGGGATTTCTGTGGGTGGCTGCCTTTGTGCTTCAGCGGAACCTGAGATCACTGGGAGGGATATTGAGCCATTAAATTGTGTGTAGCTCCGCTCTTGATAAACAGTCAGAACTTTGGAAGCATTTTCTGACAGTGGAAAATAAAAGTACCTTCAGCTTCCACAGACAGGTAGATAAACTTAAGGCACATTAATATACTCATCACCCTCCTTCTCCACCCTTGCTAACCCCTGGCAATCACTAATCCATTTTCCATCTCTAGAATTTTGTCATCTTGAAAATGTTATACAAATGAAGTCATACAGCATGTAATCTTTTGAGGTTTGCTCACTCAGTATAATGTCTTTAAGGTCCATCCAAATTGTTGTATCAGTAATTCTTTTTTTTCATTGATGAGTAGAATTCCATGGTATAGGCATACCGTAGTTCAACTGTTCACCTATTGTATTAGGACATTTTGGTTGCTTCATATTACTTACTATAAGTAAAGCTGCTGTGAACAATTGTGTAGGTATCATTTTCATTTCTCTTGGATAGATGTACAGGACTGGAGTTGTAGGTTGTTTGGTTATTGTATGTTTTGTTTTTAAAGGAAGTGCTAAGTTCTTTTCTGGAGTGGCTGTAGCTTATTACATTCATGCCTATAATATATGAGAGGTCTAACTTCTTATCTGCATTTAGCATTGTCAATATTTTTGTTTTAGCTATTCTCAAAGGTGTGCAGTGATAGCTTTATATAGTCTCTGCTACAGACTTTTTCCCCTTTATTCTGGTAAAATATGTAAAGCTCTTTTAACACTATAACTCTATATAGTATACAGTGCAGTGACATTAAGTACATTTATATTGTTGTATAACCATTACCACGATCCACCGCCAGAACTTTCTCATTTTCTCAAATGGAAACTCTGCACCCATGAAGCAGCGACTCCCCATTCCTCCTTCCCCGTGCCGTTCTGCCTTCTGAATATGGGTGGGGCCACTGTAGGCGCCTCACAAGTGGAAGGAGACCATGTTTGTCCTCTTGCTTCTGCCTTCTTTCATTTACTATGATGTTTTCAAGCTCTGCCTGTGTTGCATGTCTCAGAATTGTGTTCTTTTTTTAAGGCTAATAGTCCACTGTGTATGTACTCTAGACTTCGTTTATCCATTCATCTGTTGGACATTGAGTGGTCTCCGCCTTCTGCTGTGGTGAATAATGATGCTGTGACCTTTCGTGTACAATTTCTAAGTCTCTGGTTTCAGTTCTTTTGTGTAGATTTTTAGAAGTAGGGTTGCTGATCACGTGGTGTGTGTGTGTGCATGTCTCAGAATTGTGTTCTTTTTTTAAGGCTAATAGTCCACTGTGTATGTACTCTAGACTTCGTTTATCCATTCATCTGTTGGACATTGAGTGGTCTCCGCCTTCTGCTGTGGTGAATAATGATGCTGTGACCTTTCGTGTACAATTTCTAAGTCTCTGGTTTCAGTTCTTTTGTGTAGATTTTTAGAAGTAGGGTTGCTGATCACGTGGTGTGTGTGTGTTTTGATTGCTCAGTTGTGTCTGACTGTTTTCCACCCCATGGACTGCAGCCCGCTGGATTCCTCTGTCCATGGGGTTCTCCAGGCAAGAATACTGGAGTGGGTTGCCATTTCCTCCTCTCGAGGATCTTCCTGACCCAGGGATTGAACCCGAGTCTCTTTCTTCTACTGCATTGGCAGGCTAGCTCTTTACCACTAGCCTGGATCACACGGTAATTCTATGTTTAATTTTTTGAGGAACCACAAAACTATTTTACACAATGACTGTGCCATGTACATTCCTATCAGCAATATATGGCACTGGGATTTCTAATTTCTCCATGTCCTTGCCAAAACTTTTTTATTTTTGACACTAACCATCCTCATGTATGTAGAGTGGTCTGGTACTGATTTTGATAGAGATTTGAAATGTTTATTCAGCTATGCCTATAGTAGAGGTTACTGATTAGGATCCTTTAGACCTTTCAAATTGTGACAAGTTTTCATTCTGTTTTAGGATGAGAGTAAAGTTAATTTACACATCCCTCTGGAATTGTAGCTATTTCTAACTTGAATTCTGATAACAAGAGTTTTAATGTGGTAAGTTCATATAGTGAAGAATACTAAAAAGTTATGTAAATCTGACTAAAAAGCCAGAAGTGACAGTGGGAGTTTAGAGAGTGGAGATTATTTTTAAAGTCATTTGTCACGGACAACATTGCAGGGAAAGCTCAACCAGTTTATGTAACTACATGCTTTATGGTTAAACTTTCACTTTCTAACACCACACACACAAATAAACTCAAAATGGATTAAAGATCTAAATGTAAAACCAGAAACAACTGTAATTATTTTGAAGACTTATTTAATGTCAGGCCGGGTAAAAACGTGATATAATGGTCCCCTCTTATGCACAGAGCGTATGTTCCAGCAGCCCTAGGATATGCCTGGAAACATAAGGATTCCTGTACATATTTTTCCTATACATACATTACTATGATATAATTTAATTTGTAAATTAGACACAATAAGATTCAAAACAATAATCAATAATGAAATAGAACAATTACATCTATATACTATAGTGAAAGTTATCTGAATGTGGTTCTTTCTCTCTCTCTCAATATCTTTTTGTACTATATTCGCCCTTCTTCTTGTGAAGATGTGAAATGATACAATGCCTATCAGTTCAGTTCATTTCAGTTGCTCAGTCATGTCCGACTCTTTGTGACCCCATGAACTGCAGCACGCCAGGCCTCCCTGTCCATCAACATCTCCCAGAGTTCACTCCAACTCACGTCCATCTAGACGGTGATGCCGTCCAGCCATCTCATCCTCTGTCATCCCCTTCTCCTTCTGCCCCCAATCCCTCTAAGCATCAGAGTCTTTTCCAATGAGTCAACTCTTCTCATGAGGTGGCCAAAGTATTGGAGTTTCAGCTTTAGCATCATTCCCTCCAAAGAACACCCAGGGCTGATCTCCTTCAGAATAGACTGGTTGGATCTCCTTGCAGTCCAAGGGACTCTCAAGAGTCTTCTCCAACACAACAGTTCAAAACCATCAATTCTTCAGCTCTCAACTTTCTTCATAGTCCAACTCTCACACCCATACATGACCACTGGAAAAACTATCGTCTTGACTGGACGGACCTTTGCTGGCAAAGTAATGTCTCTGCTTTTGAATATGCTATCTAGGTTGGTCATAACTTTTCTTCCAAGGAATAAGCATCTTTTAATTTCATGGCTGCAGTCACCATCTGGGATAAGATAAAATGAGGTGAATGAGGTAGGCATTGTGATCTTACATCATGGTATTATTGGTGATTACATTAGAAGGAGGATCATCTGCTTGGGTTATCCTGGATTATCAAGCCAGGACACTATCAATATCAGCAGCAGACCAAGTTGATGGTTGAGGGTCCATGTTGATGCATGGAGTGGAATGGAACAAGACAATGAGAGATTTCATCATGCTACTCAGAATAGGTCTAATTTAAAATTTATGAATTGTTTATTTCTGGAATTTAAAAATATATATATATTCTGGAGTACGGTTGACCATTGGTAACTGAAACCATGAAGGTGGATCTACCATATTGCAGGCAGATTCTTTTCCATCTGAGCTATCAGGGAATCCCATGGATAAGGAATACCACTGTATTTCTGGGTATATACAGTATTTTTCAGGAGCAGTCTCAAGACCAATTGATTGATAGGCATAAAACCTATCTAAAAGAATTAATGTAAAATCATCATGGCACTTGCTTAATCAATCAGAGTTAGGTAACAGCTCTTCCAGCCTTTTCTGAAAATTAGTAATAAATACTATTAACATCATCCTGAAGATTTGGTAGAAAATTTTTTTGAAGAATACAGGTCCTGTCCATTCTCTAAAGTTCTTTAGTATTTTGATACAAGGTTATTCCTTTTCTGAGAGGTCTTACAAGTTCACAAGAATTGAGACATTAGAGTTTTAGTTGAAAAGTTGTTACTACTTGTTCTGTGCTCAAGTATTTTCTCTTGGGGTTTTATAGGTTTTTTGAAGCAGTGAAGTGTAACCTGTATATTTCCCCTGATCCCTTTCAGCTCTGTAGAGTTCAACCACATGGCATATTCAACCACATGTCTGCAAAGAATAGGAATCATTTCCCTTATCTTGCTCGAGTTGTGTTTTCAGTGATTGTTCTCAAAAATAAATACAATTTCTAAGCACATCTTTATTTGGTACATTTTGACAATTTTTAAAAATAATTTGTTTCTCTGAGTACCACCTGATGTGCTCAATTAATTCAACTCTGCTTGTAATAAAACTTTCTTGTAAAAGGCCACAGAGAATTCAAGGGCTTACAGTTTCCATATGGTTGGGACTCATACACTTCCTGTATTCAAGAGACTGTCCAATTAACAGAGGCTCAGTCACTCTTCCTTTTCCTTTCTCTACTCCCTTCCCTTTACCTAGTGTATTTTAATGTAAAGCAAGGTATATATTCTCAAGCTTGCTGCCCATGAGAAGAGTTTTTGCTTAAGCGCTGATGGATTTAAACTGAAATAACTCTCTTAATGGATTGTTACGAGTTGTCCTTTTATTCTTAAAATTGCAAATACTATTAATAATTTTAGAGCATACATCTCTATGCTCAAGATCCCTGAGTAGAAATGTATTGACTCTGGAGCTTATACTTTACACTATTTTTATGTAAGCGACATTAAGTGAAATTAAGGACCAGATGTCTCCTTAAGAGTAGAAAGAAGAGTAGAAAGAACACTCCACAGATCAGAGAAAGAGGATCAGAACATTAAGAGAAGGTGGCGTATAGGTGAGAAATGGAAAGGACAGATTCACTTCAGAGACAGTTGTGGGGAGTGCTGCTGCATTTTGAATATATTTCAATTTAAGTCATTTGCTGGAACCTCAGAAACAAACACTTTCCTCATAAGGGGAAGCCAGTAGTTTTTGTAAATTAGCAAAACCTTCAAAGAGTAGTTAACCTATCCTTGACAGTCTAGTAGACTAACAGACTGTACCATGCAGGATTTGGTAGCTAAATATAACTGTATCTCAAAATGTTGTCTCTTATGTGTAGACTTGAATATGTCATAGCAGTGAAGAAAATAACCACTCCTTTTTTTAGTCAATGAATCATGTCTGACTCTTTGCAACCCCATGGTCTGTAGGTCATCAGGCTCCTCTGTCCATGGGATTCTCCAGGCAAGAATACTGGAGTGAGTTGCCATTTCCTTCTCCAAAGGGTCTTGTTGACCCAGGGATCAAATCCTTATCTCCTGCCGTGTCTCCTGTGTTGTCAGGTGACTTCTTTACCACTGAGCCACCAGGAAAGATAGCTGCCTTTTAGTACTATTCAATAAAAACCAAAAGAAATAAGCAGGGTGGTTAGTCTCCGATTAAAGAAGGCCAGATTAAAAAAACTAATCACACTTCTCCTATGAGGGCATAGAGAGAAATGGGTAGTTGTAATACATCTTTTGTGATAGATGATATGCAGCTCTGTGTGTGAGAGGGAAAATCCAGGACAACTCCTTGGTATTTGGCTTGAGCTACAGTATGCCTGCTGCTACCATGTGTTGACATGGGGATAAGGCAATAAAGTCAACAGTTCCATTTTGAACATTCTAAATATGGAATGTCAAATACATATTTATTGGTGATGTCAAGTACCATAACATCTGTAGCTCTAAGGAGAGGCAAAGATGACAGAGAGGCTTGAGAGTCATCAACAAATAGAAAGATTTAAAGTAAGGAGAATGAATGAGAATGTGAGGAAGAGTTTAAAGAGAAGTAACATTTGCCCTTCAGCATTTAAAGACAGGATACAAAATAAAGAGCTGTTGAAGAGGAGGTAGGCACAAAGTGAGATGGGCAGGAAGAGGAGACCATGTTGCATAAAAACAAAAAACAGGAGCTGTTTTGTTTGTTTCCACAGGAGGGCTTGATCAATTGTCTTAAACATGGCTGAGAGACTGATTATGGTGAAACAAGACATAAAAATTACTGATGCATCATTGCACTTAGTCAAAGGATGTGAAAAATACATTACTGGTTCTGAAGTGAGGCAAAAGGGCAAAAAACTCACTTAAGGACTTTTACTGTGACAGGTACCAAAAAACAAAAAATGCAGCAGTAACCAGAGGTGATGCAGAAGAAATGATCAAGTGGAGAGATAGTAAAGACATATAGTATTAGAAATGTAATACAAATATTAGTGAATTGCCCTGATATGTTTGGGCTTTTTTATGAGGATATAACATGAGATTGGAGGAGGGCATGGCTCCCCACTCCAGTCTCTTTGCTTGGAGAATCTCATCAGCAGAGGAGCCTGGCAGCTTACATTCTATGGGGCTGCAAACAGGTAGACATAATTGAAGCCATTTAGCATGCACACACACAGCATCAGATAAGTGTTAATTCAGCAAGTGTAGCTGACTGAAAAAGAAATGGTTACTTCCTTCACCTTGGGCCTGTCAGATGGTCACTCTGAAAAATTGTAAGTAGGATTCTAAAATACTCACATGAGAATCTCTGTGAGGCCTGAGTGACTCTCTATCCTTATATTACAATGCTGCTAGTCTCCTTTCAAATGACAGTTTTTTGCTTAAATGAATTTGAGTCAATTTCTCTATAACATTCAAAGACTACTAGGAACACTCAGTTAAACTTTCCTGAAATTTTCCAGATGTAATAACATTCTTTCACATTGTGCAACTTCAAAGAGCAGACAAAAACTACAGTGTTTTCCAATATATTTGACTTTTAATTATTTTGTGAAGAATATTTTGAGGGACTAATGTAAATAGGAAAAGGAGTACATCAAGGTTGTATACTGTCACTCTACTTATCATTTAAATTCTATGCAGAGTACATCATGAGAAATGCTGGGATGGAAGAAGCACAAGCTGGAATCAAGATTGCCGGGATAAATATCAACAACCTCAGATATGCAGATAACACCACTCTTATGGCAGAAAGTGAAGAAGAACTAAAAAGCCTCTTGATGAAAGTGAAAGAGGAGAGTGAAAAAGTTGGCTTAAAAGCTCAATATTCAGAAAACAAAGACCATGGCATCTGATCCCATCACTTCATGGGAAATAGATGGGGAAACAGTGGAAACAGTGTTAGACTTTAATTTTGGGGGCTCCAAAATCACTGCAGATTGTAGCCATGAAATTAAAAGATGCTTACTCCTTGGAAGGAAAGTTATGACCAACCTAGACAGCATAGTGAAAAGCAGAGACATTACTTTGCCAACAAAGGTCCTTCTAGTCAAGGCTATGGTTTTTCCAGTGGTCATGTATGGATGTGAGAGTTGGACTGTGAAGAAAGCTGAGTACCGAAGAACTGATGCTTTTGATGTGGTGTTGGAGAAGACTCTTGAGAGTCCCTTGGACTGCAAGGAGATCCAACCAGTTCATTATAAAGGAGATCAGTCCTGGGTGTTCTTTGGAAGGAGTGATGCTGAAGCTGAAACTTTGCATGGCCACCTCATGCAAAGTGTTGACTCACTGGAAAAGACTCTGATGCTGGGAGGGATTGGGGGAAGGAGGAGAAGGGGACGACCGAGGATGAGATGGCTGGATGGCATCACTGACTCGATGGACATGAGTTTGAGTGAACTCTGGGAGTTGGTGATAGACAGGGAGGCCTGGCATGCTGTGATTCATGGGGTCGCAAAGAGTCAGACACGACTGAGCGACTGAACTGAATATAAACAATTTGAAATGTTCAAATTCAAATAGTCATATGAAAACAATTTACAATATTATCTACTTTATGTTTTTAACTCAAATCACTTGGAGGTATCTTCATATTTAACTTCTGGGCTCACTTGATTCTGATTTTACTTCTGCATTCATTTCTTTACATTCTACTTATTTTACCAAAATTCTATATGTCAAGCCTAGACTTTTCTTGCTAACTTTATTCCTGACTCTCTCCAAAACTTTGGGAGACTCCAAAATTACTTAGATTTGCCATTTGAAATGAGGATTTCATAGTCTGTCACAAATCCTTATTTATGTTTTGAGGAGTATTTCCTTAAAATACTTATACCAATTTTTGAATACCTAAATACTCACCATGTTTATATTTTCTTTACTAAAAAAGAAATAGCAGAATACATTAACTTTCTAAATCAATAGTACTATTTTCAATTTTCTTGAAGTGGAGATTAAACATCTACTGTTATGGAACCTCAGAATACTCTATTTTCACAACTTTCAGAAGCTTGGAATACTCATAAATACAGTACATGCCAAACACATATTTCTTTTAACTATGAAGTGCTGTTTGGCTTTGTACTGCCGGGTGACATGTTTCCATTTTAATGATGTTTGAATTTAGCATAGCAGTTGGATTCCTTTTCAAATCTGCTACATTGAAATTCCACCTGCTTATCCACATCTCTTACTAAAAATTGAAATCTTAATGATCATGGTGAGGGAAAAATAATTAAGAACTTCCGAAAATGTTCTTTTTGGTACTTATATTTATATCACCCACGTGTTACACTGACACATGTTTTGCATTTCAAACCAGAAACCCTGGCTTATATACACTTCCACACATTTATAGCCTTAATTAAGACAGAAACCATTTGCTTTTTACATAACAATTAAGGCACAGAAACAATTAAGGTTTTTGCTAAATAACCTCCTGCACTTCATTACAGTTTATCTTTTTGTGTATGTGTGTGAGGAGGAGCTATTATTTCTGCTCTAAGCTCTTGATCTCCCCAGGGAGCAGAAATGAGCGTCTGTTATATAACAGAGCTGGGAGGGAAGTCCCAGGAAATGAGAATGTGGAGAGAAGGAAAATGGGAAACCAACTCTTGGAAATACAGAGGCACTTTCATGAAGAAAGTTCTGCACCATTATCAGTTACAAGTATTCCACAAGGTATCCAGAGATCTTTCAGTTGCTTAGAACTTAGTGCCTTCAGGCTCTACAAAATGGGGGAAAATGATGAGCCAGGAAAGGAAAATGTGCAGAATTTGAGAGAGTGAGATAGGAAAAGGAGAGGGGAGGAAAGAATAAGAAAAGAGGGGAAACAGAAGAAAGAAGAATGAATGACAGAGAATAATAATTCACGGCTGCGTCTCACTGTGGACAACTAGGAAAATTGGTCACCTGATCATCATCTGAATGGTTACCCTTAGTTCAGTTCAGTTTAGTTCAGTTGCTCGGTCATGTCTGACTCTTGGTGACCCCATGGACTGCAGCCTGTCCGGCCTCCTTGTCCATCACCAACTCCTGGCCATGCTCTGTCGTCCCCTTCTCCTCCTGCCTTCAATCTTTTCCAGCATCAGGGTCTTTAAAAATGAGTCAGTTATTCGCATCAGGTGGCCAAAGTGTTAGAGTTTCAGCTTCAGCATCAGTCCTTCCAATGAACATTCAGGACTGATTTCCTTTAGGATGGATTGGTTGGATCTCCTTGCAGTCCAAGAGACTTTCAAGAGTCTTCTCCAACACCACAGTTCAAAAGGATCGAATCTTCGGCACTTATCTTTCTTTATAGTCCAGTTCTCACATACATACATGACTACTTCCTCAGTGATCAATGCAAAGAAATAGAGGAAAACAATAGAATGGGAAAGCAGGGTGACAATATACAAACTTGATGTACTCTTTCCCTTATTTGGAACCAGTCTGTTGTTCCATATCCAGTTCTAAATTTTGCTTCTTGACCTGCATACAGATTTCTCAGGAGACAGGTCAGGTATCCAGTATTCCTATCTCTATAGAATTTACACACTTTACTGTGGTGCACACAGTCAAAGGCTTTGGCACAGTCAATAAAGCAGAAGTGAATGTTTTTCTGGATGTTTTTCATCAAAAAGTCTTGCTTTTTCAATGATCCCACAGATGTTGGCAATTTGATCTCTGATTCCTCTGCCATTTCTAAATCCAGCTTAAACATCTGGAATTTCACAGTTCACATACTATTGATGCTTAGCTTGGAGAATTTTGAGTGTTACTTTGCTAGACATAGAACAATAGACTGGTTCCAAATAGAAAAAGGAGTACATCAAGGCTGTATACTGTCTCCTTGCTTATTTAAATTATATGCAGAGTACATCATGAGAAACTCTGGGCTGGAGGAAGCACAAGCTGGAATCAAGATTGCTGGGAGAAAGATCAATAACCTCAGATATGTAGATGATACCACCGTTATGGCAGAAAGCGAAGAAGAGCTAAAGAGCCTCTTGATGAAAGTGAAAGAGGAGAGTGAAAAAGTTGGCTTAAAGCTCAACATTCAGAAAATGAAGATCGTGGCATCTGGTCCCATCACTTCGTGGGAAATAGATGGAGAAACAGTGTAAACAGTGGCTGACTTTATATTTCTGGGCTCCAAAATCAATGCAGATGGTGATTGCAGCTATGAAATTAAAAGATGCTTACTCCTTGAAATTTGCTGGCATATTGAGTGTAGCATTTTCACAGCATCCTCTTTCAGGATTTGAAATAGCTCAACTGGAATTATATTACCTCCATTAGCTTTGTTTGTAGTGATGCTTCCTATAGCCCACTTAATTTCACATTCCAGGATGTCTGGCTCTAGGTGAGTGAACACATCATCATAATTATCTAGGTCGTGAAGATCTTTTTTGTACATTTCTGTGTATTCTTGCCACCTCTTCTTAATATCTTCTGCTTCTGTTAGGTCCCTACCATTTCTGTCCTTTATTGAGCCCATCTTTGCATAAAATGTTCCTTTGGTACCTCTAATTTTCATGAAAAGATCTCTAGTCTTTCCCATTCTATTGTTTTCTCTATTTCTTTGCATTGATCACTGAGGAAGGCTTTCTTATCCATCTTTGCTACTCTTTGGAACTCTGCATTCAAATGGGTATATCTTTCCTTTTCTCTTTTGGTTTTCACTTCTCTTCCTTTCACAGCTATTCGGAAGGCCTCCTCAGACAGTCATTTTGCTTTTTTGCATTTCTTTTTCTTAGGGGTGGTCTTGAATCCTGTCTCCCGTAAAATGTCACGAACCTCCATCCATAGTTCATCATCCATCTTTGCTACTCTTTGGAACTCTGCATTCAAATGGGTATATCTTTCCTTTTCTCTTTTGGTTTTCACTTCTCTTCCTTTCACAGCTATTCGGAAGGCCTCCTCAGACAGTCATTTTGCTTTTTTGCATTTCTTTTTCTTAGGGGTGGTCTTGAATCCTGTCTCCCGTAAAATGTCACGAACCTCCATCCATAGTTCATCAAGCACTCTACCTATCAGACCTAGTCCCTTAAATCTACTTCTCACTTCCACTGTACAGTCATAGGGATTTGATTTAGGTCATACCTGAATATTCCAGTGGTTTTCCCAACTTTCTTCAATTTTAGTCTGAATTTGGCAATAAAGAATTCATGATCTGAGCTACAATCAGCTCTTGGTCTTGTTTTTGCTGATTGTATAGAGTTTCTCCATCTTCAGCTGCAAAAAATATAATCAAACTGATTTCTGTATTGATGATGTCCACGTGTAGAGTCTTCTCTTGTGTCTTTGGAAGAGGATGTTTGTTATGACCAATGCGTTCTCTTGGCAAAACTCTATTAGCCTGTGTCCTGCTTCATGTGGTACTCCAAGGTCAAATTTGCCTGTTACTCCAGGTGTTTTTGACTTCCTACTTTTCCATTCCAGTCACCTATAATGAAAAGAAAAACTTTGGGGGGTTTTAGCTCTAGAA
The DNA here is from genome assembly GCA_006408675.1 of Madoqua kirkii. Lineage (NCBI taxonomy): Eukaryota > Metazoa > Chordata > Mammalia > Artiodactyla > Bovidae > Madoqua > Madoqua kirkii. The sequence goes on from SJYC01132097.1 coordinate 16,890, forward strand.
AGTCTTATAGGTCTTCACAAAAGTGTTCAGCTTCAGCTTCTTTAGTGTTACTGGTCGGAGTATAGACTTGGATTACCGTGATAGTGAATGGTTTGCCTTGGAAAAATTTGGAAAACTCAGCAGTGGTCACAAGACTGAAAATGGTCAGTTTTCATTTCAATCCAAAAGAAAGGTAATGCAAAGAAAGCTCAAACTACTGCACAATTGCACTCATCTCACATGCTAGTAAAATAATGCTCAAAATTCTCCAAGCCAGGCTTCAGCAATACATGACCATGAACTTCCAGACATTCAAGCCGGTTTTAGAAAGGCAGAGGAACCAGAGATCAGATTGCCATCATCTGCTGGATCATGGAAAAAGTGAGAGAGTTCCAGAAAAACATCTACTTCTGCTTTATTGACTATGCCAATGTTTTTGACTGTGTGGATCACAATAAACTGTGGAAAATTCTAAAAGAGATGGGAATACCAGACCACCTGACCTGCCTCCTGAGAAATCTGTATGCAGGTCAGAAAGCAGCAGTTAGAACTGGACATGGGAAAAGCAGACTGGTTCCAAAAGTGAAAAAAAGTATGTCAAGTCTGTATATTGCCACCCTACTTATTTAACTTCTATGCAGAGTACATAAATTAAAAGATGCTTACTCCTTGGAAGGAAAGTTATGACCATCTAGACAGCACATTCAAAAGCAGAGACATTACTTTGCCAACAAAAGTCCTTCTAGTCAAGGCTATGGTTTTTCCACTGGTCATGTATGGATGTGAAAGTTGGACTATAAAGAAAGCTGAACACAGAAGAGTTGATGCCTTTGAACCATGATGCTGGAGAAGTCTCTTGTGAGTCCCTTGGACTGTAAGGAGATCCAACCAGTCCATCCTAAAGATCAGTCCTGGGTGTTCATTGGAAGGACTGATGTTGAAGCTGAAACTCCAATACTTTGGTCACCTGATTCAAAGAGCTGACTCATTGGAAAAGACCCTAATGCTGGGAAAGATTGAGGGCAGGAGGAGAAGGGGATGACAGAGGATTAGATGGTTGGATAGCATCACCAACTCAATGGACAAGGGTTTGGGTGTACCCTGAAGTTGGTGATGAACAGGGAGGCCTGTTGTGCTGTGGTTCATGGGGTCGCAAAGAGTCAGACACAACTGTGCGACTGAATTGAACTGAACTTGCTAGCATGTGAGATGAGTGCAATTGTGCAGTAGTTTGAGCATTTTTTGGCATTGCCTTTCTTTGGGATTGGAATATAAGTTGACCTTTTCCAGTTCCGTGACCACTGCCAAATTTTCCAAATTTGCTGGCATATTGAATGGAGCACTTTCTCAGCATGATCTTTTAGGATTTGAAAGAGCTCAACTGTAATTCCATCTCCTCAACTAGCTTTGTTTGTAGTGATGCTTTCTAAGGCCCACTTGCTTTGCATTCCAGGATGTCTGGCTTTAGGTTAGTGAGCACACCATAGTGATTATCTTGGTCATGAAGATCTTTTCTGCATAGTTCTTCTGTGTATTCTTGCCACCTTTCTTAGCTGCTGAAACTCCAATACTTTGGTCACCTGATTCAAAGAGCTGACTCATTGGAAAAGACCCTAATGCTGGGAAAGATTGAGGGCAGGAGGAGAAGGGGATGACAGAGGATTAGATGGTTGGATAGCATCACCAACTCAATGGACAAGGGTTTGGGTGTACCCTGAAGTTGGTGATGAACAGGGAGGCCTGTTGTGCTGTGGTTCATGGGGTCGCAAAGAGTCAGACACAACTGTGCGACTGAATTGAACTGAACTTGCTAGCATGTGAGATGAGTGCAATTGTGCAGTAGTTTGAGCATTTTTTGGCATTGCCTTTCTTTGGGATTGGAATATAAGTTGACCTTTTCCAGTTCCGTGACCACTGCCAAATTTTCCAAATTTGCTGGCATATTGAATGGAGCACTTTCTCAGCATGATCTTTTAGGATTTGAAAGAGCTCAACTGTAATTCCATCTCCTCAACTAGCTTTGTTTGTAGTGATGCTTTCTAAGGCCCACTTGCTTTGCATTCCAGGATGTCTGGCTTTAGGTTAGTGAGCACACCATAGTGATTATCTTGGTCATGAAGATCTTTTCTGCATAGTTCTTCTGTGTATTCTTGCCACCTTTCTTAGCATCTTCTGCTTCTGTTAGGTCCATACAATTTCTGTCCTTTATTGTGTCCATCTTTGCATGAAATGTTCTCTTGGTATCTCTAATTTTCTTGAAGAGATCTCTAGTCTTTCCCATTCTATTGTTTTCCTCTGTTTCTTTACACTGATCACTGAGGAAGGCTTTCTTAACTCTCCTTGCTATTCTTTGGAACTCTGCTTTCAAATGGGTATATCTTTTCTTTTTTGCTTTGCCTTTAGCTTCTCTTCTTTGCACAGCTATTTGTAAGATCTCCTCAGACAACCATTTTCCTTTTTGCATTTCTTTTTCTTGGGGATGGTCTTGATCCCTGCCTCCTTTATATTGTCCTGAACCTCTGTTCATAGTTTTCCAGGCACTCTGTCTATCAAATCTAATCCCTTGTAAGGGATTTGATTTAGGTCATACTTGAATGTTCTAGTTGTCTTCCCTACTTTCTTCAATGTAAGTCTGAATTTGGCAATAAGGATCTGAGCCATAGTCTGCTCCCAGTCTTGTTTTTGCTGACTGTATAGAGCTTCTCCATCTTTGGTTGCAAAGAATGTAATCAATGTGATTTTGTTATTGGTTACCTTATAAAAATCTTAATAGAGTTTTTAGATTTTATATGACTAATCTGAATATACTGTTGCCAGACTGGTTAACTCTCTGGATTAGATTGAATATTTTAGAAGTATTTTATATCAGTCTTTCATCCAGGTATATGCTAAGGTCATGATTTACTTATTTTAGGAATAATGGAATATTTTCACTTGTTTTATAGAACCATAGTGAAGTTTTTTTAAAGAAATAAGCATATAGTTTATAATTATATATACAGATGCATATATATATATACATACACATGTATGTACAGACACACTCATACTTATGAAGGTCTCTGAAAGAGCAAAGCCATATGCATGCAAAACTTGTTCCCCTTCAGAAACAGTCAGCTACATTAAAATAATATTGACAAATATTCTGATACTTGAATTTTCATTTACACAATCTTTATACAAAAGTCTTTGAAGTTAATATTTGCACTCTTCTTATCTAAAACAGACTGTTTTGACAAAATCTCTGTCTGGCCTCCTTCATTTATATCCAAATCCGTGAGGGAAAAGGCTGACTGATTTATATGAAACAATTTTGAACATATTTTAAGGTTTCAAAACTAAAATAGTTTCTTAATTTTTAAAATTATGCTTTATGGAGAAAATAGGGATTAAAATCAAAAGATAAGACTGACTTTGATCTTCAAAGCCAAGCCACATGCTTATTGCGTTATGCTTGCAGGAAAATATGTGCACCTTCTCAAATCCGCGTGGTACATAGCTAGCCCTTACTAGCCTTGCAGACTGCTATTTATAACACACATCAGGCTTTTGGATAAACTGATTGACTGGAGCTAAAATGCATGTTTCTCATGTTGAGGGCTCACATAGGTGAATCAATAAATATTAGAAAATATGGTAAAATGGGAAAATCAAAACTGGAAAAGAGAGCATTGTTTTTATTAGGTGAGTTTTTACTGTTTGTATGACAGACCCTCACACACACATTCTTCATACACATGCACACATGATATAATCACAATATCTCCAACTCAGTTTGCTCTTCAAATATGAGATTCACCTAACATTTCCTGATAGATCTGTTCATCTAGTTTAATTCTGTATTGATATCTAGGACTCATTTCTTCAACAGTTAAATACTCAATGCAGGCTGTTTGAGCAAAATAGAAAAGTAGTTTTGACTCAGGTAACTGGGAAAGTCAGGAGTGAAGCCAGCATACACAATATAACTGCTGATTTGACACATATCAGGAGTGTCTCTCGCACATTCTCACACCTTTGATTTTTCTCTCCGTATGGTTGTGGTCTTTCCTGCTGCTGATGGGGTAGATAATGGCTTGGGAGGCTGATTACTTGCACATCATTACCATGATTTTCACCATGCCCTTTCCTCTGCTCTCTCTCTCTTCCTCCATCCCCACACAAATGCGTGGTCAGTGTTTTGATTAGGCCACCCAGTTCACACACGTGCTTATTTCTGAACCAGTCAATGCAGGCATGAGTGTGCAGGCCTCTGAGCCATGGTATGAACCACCCTGACATAGGTGCCTGTAGCGGTAGTGAGAGCACCTCGCCTGTAGAAACACAGGCAGTGAAGACGATAAAGAGAACACAGGAACATTTCTGAAAGCAGCCATCACTTCCCCCTTTATGATACCATATGGTTCTCAATGTTTGCAACATGCGATCAGAACAAATTACAACTGAATAATAGCTATGAATCACAACCACAATAGCTATGACCACCATCACACACACACACACACAAACAAGAATCTTTCTTCTTTTGGGACAATTGTGCAAAGTATTTTTCACATTCTCTCACGTGACTCTCCTCAAAATATTTTGAAGTAGACCATTTCTGCATTATAGATGTGTGCGTGTGTGCCCAGTCTCTTCAGTCATATCTGAATCTTTGCAACCCCATGAACTGTAGCCCACAAAGCTCCTCTGTCCTTGGAATTTCCCAGGCAAGGACACTGGAGTGGGTTTCCATGCCCTTCTCCAGGGGATCTTCCTGACCCAGAGACCAAATCCATGTTTCCCGCATTGCAGGTGAGTTCTTTACCATTGAGCTGCTAATAAAGCCTGATTTATATATGAGGAGACTAAAATTGTATGTGCACAGCTCAAACAATCTAACCAAAAACTACAAAGTATATTCTGTTTTGAAGTGTGTGTAGGTTAATCAAAGAGTATAAATGCAACAGTAGGAGAAATGGTGATTGCATAGCCTAGATTTTACATCTCTCAGGGACTCAGCAAATGTTGATGGCATGCAAGACAATGCATGAAAATTGGCAATAATTAAAATGCAGTCATCAGTACAGTACACATTAGTTCAATTGAATATGACCTAATTTGAAATAACAGTGACTTAGTAAGACATTCATTTCTATTTTCCTTACATAAATTCTGAGAGAGAGGGTACAGTCCATTGTTGGAACAGTAACTTGAAAATCATCAGTGATTCACCCACAGTTTTCCTTCTTGTTCTAACATGACTTTTCAGGAGGCAGCTATAACATTGCAGTCATCAGGAAGATGTCAAGGGCACAAGAGAGATGAGTTCTCCTCGCCTTTAGAAACACTTCCCAAATGTGCATAGGACACTTCACCAGCACATTATCACGTGGCCACAGTTAGCTACAATAGAGGCTTGTAAATAGAGTCTTTATTCCATTCAGTCAGTGTGCTGCTAGAAATCTGAGATTCTTTAACAGGAAAAAAAGAAAAATGGATATTGGAACAGGAGGATAGGAGTTTCTGCCAAGAACTCTCTTCCACTTTCCTCTGTAATATGTCACTGATATCACTCTTGGAGTACAACTATTACTTCCCTGGCCATGTTCCTTTAAACAGTCAAAGGACAATATTCTTACCTATTATATCCAACATAAGATTTTTTTGTGATTTACTAGAGTTATGCTATGCTTATTTCTGTATACAAGCAGATTGCATCCTAATTGTTTTATTAAAAACCCACTAAGCTCCACATTCACTTTCTCTCTCAAATCTTACTGTAATGTTATGGTCAACTATAGTAGAATGGCTTTATAGTATAATAGATTGTATATACAAATGACTCTGAGAGTATGTCTTGTCCTGTGTTTTCATCTAGAAAACTTCCCATTGCTTTATAAAGAGATAAAACCTATTTTCCCTCCTCTTGAAATTGGGAAAATCTTTTTGACTGTTTTGATGAACAGAATACAAATGAAAATAATGCTGCATGTCTTCTGACACTAGGTCACAAATAGTGAAAGAGTTTCCACCTGATGCCTCCACTGTTGGAATGCTTTACCTTGGAACTCAGCAGCCATGTTGTTAGGAAGTCAACCAGTCACATGGAAAGACCACTGGTAAGTATCTGGCCACAGCCTCAGATGCTTGAGCTGTCCCAGCTAACTGAGAACACACTCACTATTAGAGCAGTAAATAGGAGAGCCTCCTGATAATGACTGAGTCCACTCTATGGCTATCCCCACTGATACAGGGTGGAGCTGAGCAAGCTGTCCGCACTGAATCCTGTCCAAAGTGTACATTACTGAGCCAAATATATGTGGTCAGTTTTTAGGCCATCATGTTTTAGAGTGGTTAGTTATGCAATACTAGATAACAGGAACATACATATTGATAAAAATTTAGCAACATATGTGTAAATGTATACCAGTTAAGAACTAATACATTACAGGACATATAATTCTAAAGGCATATGTAACACAGTGTTTATTACAGAACTATTTACAATATCCAGAACATGAAGCAACCTAGCTATCCATCAACAAATGAATGGATAAAGAAGTTGTACATATATATACAATGGAATATTACTCAGCCACAGAAAAGGAAGGAGTCGGTCAGTTGAACTGAGGCAGATGAGTCTACAGCCTGTTATACAGAGTGAAGTAAGTTAGAAAGAGAAAAAAATATTGCATATTAATGCATATATGTGGAATGTAGAAAAATGATACTACTGAACCTATTTTCAGGAGGAATAGAGACACAGATGTAAAGAATGGACTTGTAGACACAGCAGAGGAAAGAGAAGGTAGGAAGAATTGAGAGAGTAGCATTGACATATATACACTACCGTGTATAAAATATATAGCTAATGAGAAGCCACTGTATAGCCCAGAGAGCTCAGTCTAGTGCTCTGTAATGCCCTAGAGGGCTGAGATGGGGCAGTGGAGGGAGGGAGGCTCCAGATGGAATGGATATATGTATACTTATGGCTGATTCACATTAATATATGGCAGAAACCAATAAAACATGATAAAGCAAGTATGCCCCAGTTAAAAATTTTACAGAAGAATTTGGATAAAAAAGAACTAATATATTAAAAGTGTGAATAGTTGATCATCCAATCACATCATTTTAAACATGAGACAATCCAAGGAGAGTTTATTCAGGCAAGTTGCTTAAAGCCATACAGTCATTTAGCACTGTGTACCCAAGAGTCATTTCTAAGTACTCCAATTCTTCCTATGCATAGCTTTTTTCATTCCCTCATCATATTTAAAATATGTTTAAGTTTTGCTGTAACAGATTTATACTGCTAGATGAGTCATAATTCAGTGATTCTCTACCTTGCCTCTGGGATATGATCACCTATCACCTATCACCTCTAGAATCATAGGATCCTTTGCATCACTGCAACCTCCTGAATGAGAATCTCCCTTTGGGTGCATGCATTTATGTACACATCCACCAATTCCACATATAATTCAAATGACAGACAATGTTGAATCTTATTGTTATTGATCATGTTCCCTGAAGGGATGTTCCTTTATAGCAGAAAATCACAGGTAAGAAATATTCCATACATTCAACAACTCTGGATCTATCCTCAGTCCCGATTGCTTTTGTGTGTATGTGTGTTTCTCTCTTGATCGAGATCTCTCTCGATCTATCTATCTATCTTAGATAGATAACAAAATGCAAAATCGACAGACCATAATTAACAAAAATAAAAATAGCAGATAACAGATACAATTAAAAAGAAGACAGTTACTCTGTTGCACAATCCCATTCTATATTAAATTTTTCTAAGTGTCTTCTGTGCATTAGTCCTTAACTGGTTCAATTTAGTTCAACATACTAGCCAGGAACTATGTTGGGCAAGGGGATTTCAAAAATGAAAGAGACCTGCAAGTATAATGAAGGTTTTCAGGAAGTTGGCAATTTCAGATTTATGGGAGAAAGCCATAACACTATTTATAGGTCGCCATGGGATCACAGAACAAAGGCTCTTATTCCAACTTAGAAGCACATGAAAGAATTCATAGAGGAGACAATACCTAAAAAGACTCTTAAAGGATCAATCACACAAGTGTTTTCTGGAGAAAATGTTTGAGCATGTTATCCAAGAGGAGAACAGTATAGTAATAGTACAAGGTCAGCAAATTGTGGCCCAGGGGCTGTATCTGGTCCACTACCTGTTTTCATAAATATAGTTTCATTTGAGCAGAATCATGTCACATTATCACAGCAGAATTTAGTTGTCTCAGCATTGTATTCCCTGCAAAGCTAAAGATGCTTACTATGTGGGCTTCTCTAGAAAAAGTTCTGACCTCTGATATAAAGAGGAAGATAACATCTGATGTACCACAATATATTCAAGGAATTTTTAAAAATTCAATATAATAGAATATAAACCTTACAGCAGAGAAAAAAAGAGTGTTAAGTCTAGAATCTTAAGTAGGAATCATGAAAAAGTGCTAGTGTTAGGTTAAGGTGCTTGTGTTTTATTCTTTTGTCATGGAGAACAGACTATTAGTTTGAAGAAACAGAGTGACTTGTTCAGACTTCAGCAAGATTGCTCTGGTTGTATTGCGGAGACACTTCAGAAAACAGACAGAAGACCAATTTAGAAGGGAGGTATATTGAAGGCCTGAAATAGGACAAAGGAAAGGGAAGAATAAGAGGAGCTGTGCGGAAGCTTTTCAGTAGGTGTAATTAGCAAGATTTGCTGAAACTTATCTCTTTGTTGAAATATATCTACAAATTTTCGATACCCTCCCCTGAAGAAGTGGAACCTAATTGCCTTTCCTTGAACCAGACCTAGGGACTCCTTTCTAACCAATACACTGTGGCAGAGCGATGGTATATGGCCTCCCACACAAAGTCACAAGGATCATAGCTCACTCTTGACAATCTTTGCCCTAGAGGAAGCCAGCCACCATATCATTAATACTCAAGCAGCCCTAGGACAGTTGTATGGGAAGAGAAATGGAGCTCTCCCGCAAACAGCCAGGACTAATTTGCTAGCAGTGTGAGTGAGCCACCTGGGAACCTCTGAAGCCTTCAGTTGAGATGAGCTGACACCTTTCTTATTACTATTTAATTCTAGAATTAAACACAAATACATTTATTAGAGAAAAAGCTAAAATGATGCAAGAATATATGGAGTAAAAATAATTTCTTCTAAGACCCCCTCCTTCAGTTTCTCTATTTTCTGAAATTTCTATGGTTAGCAGGACAGTGTTTATTCTTCCAGGTCTTTCAAGTGAATTTTCATGCCTGTATATCTGGATAGCCAATATCTTGACTATAGCCTCAGAAGAGATCTGAAACCAGAATCCTTCAGACACACTGCTTTCATATTCCCAACTCAAAGAAACTGTGAGAGAAGTAAATGCTTATTATTGCTTTCAGCACTGATTATAGGGATCATTTATTACATAGTAATTCAGTTCAGTTCAGTCACTCAGTCGTGCCCAACTCTTCGCGACCCCATGAATCACAGCACGCCAGGCCTCCCTGTCCATCACCAACTCTCAGAATTCACTCAAACTCATGTCCATTGAGTCGGTGATACCATCCAACCATCTCACTCTCTGTCATCCCCTTCTCCTTCTGCCCCCAATCCCTCCCAGCATCAAAGTCTTTTCCAGTGAGTCAACTCTTCCCATGAGGTGGCCAAAGTACTGGAGTTTCAGCTTTAGCATCAGTCCTTCCAAAGAAATCCCAGGGCTGATCTCTTTCCGAATGGACTGCTTGGATCTCCTTGCAGTCCAAGGGACTCTCAAGAGTCTTCTCCAACACCACAGTTTAAAAGCATCAATTATTTGTCACTTAGCTTTCTTCACAGTCCAACTCTCACATCTATACATGACTACTGGAAAAACCATAGCCTTGACTAGATGGACCTTTATTGGCAAAGTAATATCTCTGCTTTTCAATATGCTATCTAGGTTGGTCATAACTTTCCTTCCCAGGAGTAAGGATCTTTTAATTTCATGGCTGTAATCATCACCTGTAGTGATTTTGCATGCGCCCAGAAAAATAAAGTCTGACACTGTTTCCCCATCTATTTGCCATGAAGTGATGGGACCATGTGCCATGATCTTAGTTTTCTGAATGTTGAGCTTTAACCCAACTTTTTCACTCTCCTCTTTCACTTTCATCAAGAGACATTTTAGTTCCTCTTCACTTTCTGCCATAAGGGTGGTGTCATCTGCATATCTGAGGTTATTGATATTTTTCCTGGCAATCTTGATTCCAGCTTGTGTTTCTTCCAGTCCAGCGTTTCTCATGACGTACTCTGCATAGAAGTTAACTAAGCAGGGTGACAATATACCGCCTCAACATACTCCTTTTCCTATTTGGAACCAGTCTGTTGTTTCATGTCCAGTTCTAACTATTGCTTCCTGACCTGCATATAGGTTTCCCAAGAGGCAGGTCAGGTGGTCTGGTATTCCCATCTCTTTCAGAATTTTCCATGGTTTATTGTGACTGACACAGTTAAAGGCTTTGGTATAGTCAATAAGGCAGAAATAGAAATAAAGCAGAAATAGTTTTTCTAGAACTCTCTTGCTTTTTCCATGATCCAGCGGATGTTGGCAATTTGATCTCTGGTTCGTCTGCCTTTTCTAAAACCAGCTTAAATATCTGGAAGTTCGTGGTTCACGTATTGCTGAAGCCTGGCTTGGAGAATTTTGAGCATTACTTTACTAGCGAGTGAGATGAGTGCAATTGTATGGTCGTTTGAGCATTCTTTAGCATTGCCTTTCTTTGGGATTGAAATGAAAACTGAGCTTTTCCAGTCCTGTAATAATTAACTAATATATCATCATTGATTGAAATGAGAAATGCAAGCAGAGAAAAAAATTATGGAAAAAATGTTATATGCCATATTAGTTATGCTTATCCTGGAGGTCCTTTGGAAGAGCCAAATGAATGTGTAGAGTAGAACATTCACATCTTCCCCTAGTCTGACAATTGGGAGAGGTCAGAGATTTTACCAAGACTCCCTGAAGCACCTATTTGTTCTAATGTACAGTGTCCAAACTCGCTTTAATTCTATTTTTATGTCAGTGAATATATCTTCATTAATAACAAGCTGTTTTCCTTTGCTGTTTACTTTTATGTCCGCTGGTGTGTAACTCATGATTCAGCAAATATGTTATAAAATGAAATTTTATGAAAAGGAAAGAATTTGCAAAGATAAGACTTCCAGCCTTCTGGCTTATTATAGTCAAGCCATGCTGTAGAGAAATAAGACTCTCAACCAGTGACCAATTTACCTGGAAGCTAGAAATGGTTTCCACAGAGAGCTAAATTACCCACACTAGACACTATCAGTGAGTCATAGGAATGCAAACCCCAGGATTTGATAATTTCCTTAGATACTCTAAACATATTCAAAGGCAACATCTTCAAGTTGGGGTTTGCTTTGATGTGGGCAGTAGATAAGGCCAGGGAGATTGGTGAAGGGTAGGAAATGGTGCTATGCTCTTGTATTCTTACGTTCAGCTTCTAGCATTAATATGTTCCTTACATCATGCTTGAATTACTCCCCATCACAGATGAGCACACCAGAATAAAAAATATAGTTAAATATTTATGTATCAATAAGGAACATCTACAGAAACTAGACTCATTCTAGTTCATTGGAGATTAAATTTGGAAATTATCAGCAAGGAAAACATGTACAATATCTCAAATACTGTCATGGATTTGAGAAAATATGTTAAATAATAATTTATAAAATGATATTTACCATTTAAAGTTTTAAAACTTGGACATTTGTAGTTCTTTGTGTTTAAACATTCAACAAACATTTAAGAAGGCACCATCGTTCATAAAGCATGATGGTAGGCAACGAGGGTATGATAACACAAAATATTGATGATTGCTCCAAACTGAAATGTATCACCTTTTCCTATTATTAAGGGAACTAAATTTTTCATGTTCACAAACTTAAATACACACACACACACACACACACACACACACACACACACGACAATTCAAAGAAAAATGGAATCATTCCTCTCTGCCAGACATGATGAGTCCTGTCATCCCCCTTGGCAAACTGTCCTGCCAAGTTTAGAATCATAGCCAGATGCTAATTCCCAAGTCTGTAAACTTTGTTTGCCATCCTCTCCCTCTACCAAGATACTTTCTCCATTTTTTCAAGTCTGATTTTCTCTTCTAAAAATAAAATCATTCTAAGAAAATCATGACTGAATTTTTGAAAGATCCTTTTATCCTAGATAAAAGGTTAAGCCTATTCTGTGGCTTCAAGGATGTGGGTGGTGAGCAGGATTTTACTTGCTCAGTAGGCCCAAAAGTTAGTGTGTCCTTTAAATATTGAACACAGAATGGATGTTAATTTTCACCAGAGTGGGAGACAGATGTGGTGAGCAAGGGGAATGTGAGACTGATTTTAATCAGTTGTTATTAGAAAAGAATACAGAGATTTTACTATCCAAAATTAGTGATGCTGTTAGAGCTTACTTTATCCTAAGAAGTGCCAATGAATTAAAACAGGACCAGCCATTTGAGTTTAATTTTCTTGGTAAAACAGCAAAATATTTGAGGTCCTTGTAAAGCTTTGAAAGACAGTACCCCAAGCAGCTAAGTACAGATGGAATTGACAACTCCCTAAATTGTTCTGACAGAACTCCTATGAGAGTAATTCAGAAAAAGGACACATCACAGGCTCACCAGCACATCTCTCCCTTACAAGTGACACTCCCTTCTGCCAGTGCAGAGCAATAAACACATAGCACTACATAGAATGTTGATTGGATTGCAAAATGGGTTAAAGTCCAGATCTACAGATAGCAGATAGCAAAGGCAATCATCCCTAATAGCCTTCAAATAGGCCAAGTGGGAAGTTCTTTCAGAGAGACCTATACAGACAATTATTATTTTTTAAACATTTGTGTTCTCACAGAATTGTTTTTATGATTGTATACCCAATTTCCTCTAAAAGACTCTCCTGAGGTCCTTTTTTGAAGATTGAAATGAACAAAGGGTTCTTGTGGTTTATTAGAGGAAAATATATTTAAAAGATTGCAAAGGGAGGAGGGAGTTTTCACATTTGAAATATAACAAGGATTTAAAAACAAAACCTCCATGATATTCATAGATTGTCCAAAGATTTGTTTATATTAATTCCTGAAAAAGATACATTTTAGGTTGCATAATCAAAAGTTGCCTGGGAATATAAATTAAAACATTTATTATCATTTCTATTTTGTCTTTGCTGTTCATATTTGCATTATAACTATGCACCTTACAAATATATCTATTTTCAGAAAGCAGAAGTTATACTCATGGAGTTAGTTCTTTTTAAAATTACTTTGTGTTCTGGAGAGGTGCTGTGACTTATTCTCAACTTGTATAAAGAAAGAATAAGTGCATGAAAAAGTGTTTGCTCTGTTTTTAAATAAGTTGTTGTATGTTACATGTTGAAACTCCTGACAGGGACAAAGAGCTGAAGGAAACCTGCAAGGATTTAGCTCACAGTTCAAGGAGGTCCCACTGAATTATGCTATGAGACTATAAGTTTCCAGTAGATTTCATGAGCAATCGTATTTGTCATAAATCAATGAATAATGTGTTTGTTAATTATTTGTTGAGTCTTACTTTTGGTTTTGCATTGAACTTTAGCTTTAGAATAATTTTGAGACAGAAAACAGTACCACATCCTCATGATGTCATTATTATTTTCTAACTAGAGCTCTGGAACATTATTTATATAAGTAAACTTATTAGCAATGAAGTAATTATATTTGTTATTCAAAGTTAAACATGATGTACCTTTGGCTTTTTGTCAGTTTTAGATGAGATGAGAAATCTTGCCATTTATCTAAAATGCTTGATATAAGATACTGTATGTTTCTTTGTACCACATTGTATTATTTCCACATGCACAATAAATAAACAATAATGCACAACAATAAATATACAATAAATGAATCCTGAAATAGAATATATGAAAGTAGAAGAGGAGTAGATTACGGGATTATCAAAGGGGATTGCATAACATAGGTTAGGTGGACTGATGCCCCACTTTAACATTTAATTTTGTTTCAGGAAATCTTAGGTGGAGTAAGAATAGGTCAGCATATTTAGTGAAGCCTTAAAGGGGAAAGTCTACTATGACATAATCAGATAAGCAAAAAGATAAGAGTTTATTATCAAAAGAGGTAAAGAGAAAGAAGTGGGAAGACCAGATGGAAGAACCTCTAGTTACACTATACTAGGAATATTTGCCTTGCTCCATATTATTCAACAATATTTGTCAACTACCAACCATTTGCAAAACACTGTACTAGGTGCTTTGTCTTATTATTCAGGTTATAAGGATGAAAAAAAAAAGGAATTTTTAGGCACTTGTGTGTGTATGTATATAACTTGACATCAACCACGAAAGGTGAATATTGATATTCCCTTTTTCTGTAGTTTCAGAGAAATTAGGTAATTTGCTCTAGATCAAACCTTACCTAGAACAATAAATTTTGGACCCAGTTCCTCTCCAAATATTCACACAGTTTACCAATGAAGCAAATTGACAAATATATAAAATAACCAATCTTTGTACCCCAAACTAAAAGCACCTTGTTTTTTTCAACCACAGATGGATTTGTGCTACTAACGATGCAAAAATAAAACTATTATGTGATACTGAATATGTTCCCTGTTATTTCATTTTTTGGCAAATATAAAATTCATAGTAAGAACAGAAGATATGCAAATTTATAAACATTTTCATTTATTCTACAGTGAAATTTAATATCTAACTCAAGCCCTGAAGCATTGTTTAATGCTTTATCCAACTATGACTAGGAAATTTTGAAATTTTCAGAGATCTCTAAATTACTTTGACTCTAAAACAAATTTTTTCAACCCTGGGGTTGATGTTACATTGTTGAGGTTTCAGTAGACACATAAAATTTATGCTGATAGTACTTAGTCATAAGTAGGAGGGGGTTGTCTGCCTCTAAATCATGAAACAGCTCTATTCAATGGATTTAAAGCTGGCCCTTGCTTTGGCAGTGACATGTCCAACTTAATACATGGTCATGTTCCAATCCCTGTTGACAACTGGCTGAGAGTGAAGCAGCTCCTGGTGCGGACTGTCACTTCAGAGTCCCTCCCTGTGTCATTCTGAATCTGGGGAAACTCAGGGAGGTTGTCTTGTGCCTAGACCTGCCACAATGACTGTCTTAGTTTGTTCAGGCTACTGAAACAAAATACCATAAACTGGATGTCTGCTAAACAGAAACCTCTTTCTCAAAGTTCTAGAGGCTCGAAGTCCAAGACTAAGGTGACTGCATGTTCTGCAGTGTTTTGATGAGAACCCTCTTCCCACTTCAGACTGTTGACTTGCTGGTGTCCTCTCACATGATGGAAGGAATGAAGGAGCTTGACCTGATCACCTCCCAAAGATCCCACCTCCTGAATACCATTACCTTGAGGATTAGACTTCTATCATGTAAATTTGGAGGGGACCCAAACATTCAGGGGCTTCCTAGGTGGCACTAGTGGTAAAGAACCCACCTGCCAATACAGGAGATTTAAGATACTGGGGTTCAATCCCTGGGTTGGGAAGATCCCCTAGAGGAGGGCATGGCAATCCACTCAAGTATTCTTGGGTGGAGAATTCCATGGACAGAGGAGCCTTGCTAGCTGTGATGCATAGGATCGCAAAGAATCAGACATGACTGAGGCAACTTAGAAAGCATGCACTCAGGCAAACATTCAGATCTTAGTAACATTATTCTGGAGCTAAAACACCATGACAACATGTGGGACTTTGCTCTGTAGCTTGGTATCTCTTTAGTTTCCATCTAGGAAATGGGACAGAGCTTCTCTTATGCTTCTGATGCCTCAATTAGTAAGATACTATGTAATTTCATCCTTTCCTTTAGACCTCGTCTGTGGTGGATGCGGCTATTGGGGAGGGGAAGTAGGAAGTTTTCTTCTAACTCTGTATGGAATATTCTCTCCTTCCCCAAACAGAAGCTATTTTATATTACACAGGGAGGGAGGAAGATACACTGGTCCTTGCTGACCCAGATAACTGAGATTAAAGAGGAGAATCGAAGAGCCGAATTGAAGAGGGAAAAGTGAAAGATCAGAAAGTGTATCAGAGAAGAATTAAATACCTGGAATTGAGTTATATTACTACCATCCCCTGTCTCTAGAAACTGAATGATTGTACTCAATCAGTAAGGCAGATATTAATGAATTTTAAATGCAGTCAATTTTAAAATGGAATTACTATATCTCAGGCACCTGGATGAAAAAAGAAATATTAAGTCAATTATTCAGATGCTTCCAGATATTTGGTATTGTGTGTACAATAAAATAGCTGCACCTATTTGCATCTTGGAGACTGAGGGGCTGTATATAAAATTATACAGAATAGGTTATTTTAATTTTGAAACCAGTGTAATAATAAATAACATCCTTAGAGAAACCAAAGGGAAAATAACATACTTTGTAAAAAATTTTAAATATATATATATATATAGAGAGAGAGACTTATTTTTCTGTTTCACAATTCATTTTACCTGATGGGATGGCTAGCTGCATTTTTAATTTGACTATGATATTTAATATAGTAATTTTATTTTAAAAATAAATTTGATGCTTGGGCTTTTGCTACAAATTGGAACCTCTTCTACATGTTTAAGTTCTTAAGATTATTCTAGATGTAAGAATCAGAAAGGAAATGGCAGCCCACTCCAGTGTTCTTGCCCGGAGAATCCCAGGGATGGGAGCCTGGTAGGCTGCCATCTGTGGGGTCGCCCAGAGTTGGACACGCCTGAAGCAACTTTAGTAGTAGTAGTAGTAGTAGTAGTAAGAATCAGAAAATGTCAAAAAATGCAGAAGTTTTCTATTCACCTATTTTATTTTTATTAAACTGGATTCTTCTAAAAGGTCTGATACTACATTACCCCAAATAGGTCATATATCAGAGAAAGTCAATAATGCCCCGATGATCTAATCGTTTACATCCTAAAATTTCTGCAAACTTCTTGTGTAAGAAATATCTGACAAACACAGATATTTCATGTTTTATGAGTACTGCTGTCTTTTTTTAGGGGACAGAGTATTTTTTTAAAGGCCAAAGTGGTTTATGTCATAATCAATTACTCAGCTACAGCTTTAAAATGGTTATTTACAAATTACTTAATATGGCTGCCTTGTTTAATGGTTATTTTCATTATTTATTAGATTAATGTTGTAAACATAGTATTGATCCAAAGGGCAATGCTTTTCGTAAAATATATCTTACCATAAAACTGAGCAGTAAAAGTCGAAATATAAAAACTCCTAGATCCGCTTCACAGTCCCCTTAGACGTGTGTAAACTTGCCTGTTTGAGTTATAGACAAAGGGGTGACTTAAATGTTAGACACACATATTGTCAAACTGTCATCATTAGGGACAATTGTCTTACAAAATGTGTTTTCATTCTATACTTTTAGGAAAATAATTTAGAATGTTCTTTTTAATTAAAACACAATTTCATATATACAAAGGATATATTGAATTGCAATACTTGAAATTACTTTGCCCAAGACTTTTATATTTGTGAATCTTGAGACTCAGAGACTGAGAAACTTGCCCAAAGCATCATAATGTGTAATTAATTCAAGACTTTTTCCACTCTATACACATCCTGTTATTCCTAACCACACACAGTTTGGGGCGGTTTAAAAAAATGTTTTTTTTTTTTTTTATATTTTAGTGATAAGTTACTATAGTTTTTCTCTTTCTTTGGATAAAGTTTCATTCCTAACACAATTTGTTTTGTGTATCAAATCACTGTAAACATTTTAAAATAGATATACCTATCTGTGTGGTCTGTGAAGGATTGTAAGTATTTATAAAAATCTGAATCATATCCAAAATATCTCTCTCATAGACCTTTCCTTCTGCACTGCTAACGTAGTGCTGACCCTCTCAACTTCCTGGCTATGTACTATAATGCTCACCCTCTCTGATCAATACTATACATGATTGCTAGAGTTATTGCCATCCCCCTGCTGTAAAACAGTCACTTCCTAGTACTTGGAATAAGTGACCAATTACTTAGCCTACATATAAAGCTCCCCATTATATGACCACAGCCTATATTTCAGCCTTCTCTCTCTCCCTCCACCCTCATGTGCAGCTATTTGCAATTCTTCACATGGGCCTGGTTTATTCTTTCAGTTCCTTCAATCTTGGTCAAGTTCTGAAATGACCTAATAAATTCAGGATTCAGACTAAATTGAACCTTCCCACCAATGAGTCACAGATGTTACCATACAAAGTTCATCTTCTTTCCTATACTGTCACGAGATTGTTTAAATCACAGCACATATTATAGTCTTCTACTATGTTTTTCCATGTTCAGCTGTCTCCTTCCCTACAATAATGACACATAGGGGCAAGAGAAAAATTCCCCTCTGTTTCTGTTAGTCCACAGTGAATTCAGTATTAAATGTGTGCCAATTGAATTGACTTGGCTGAAAACTTGGGTGAGTTTTAAATACATTATTTATATTTTTCTTCCTTAAAAATTATAGATCATGTAATTTATTTTTTCAGATAATTTAGGAAAAATTTCACTAAAATTTTCATATGATGCCCTCAGGAATCACTATTTTGCTTGTGTGCTCAGTCATTTCCAACTCTTTGCTACCTCATGGACTGTAGCCCACCAGGCTCCTCTGTCCATGGGATTCTCTAGGCAAGAATACTGGAGTGGGTTACCATTTCCTTCTCCAGGGGATCTTCCTGACCCAGGGATCAAACCCACATCTCCTGTATCTTTTGCCTTGGCAGATTCTGTACCAGTGTCAACTAGGAACCCCTAAGGCATATCAAGTTCTTTATCTCTAGAGTGTACAGCTACAAACTGCAGAAATGTGGTTCAGGAAGTTCTGTATCCCTGCCTCCTTCTGCCAGCAGCCTTATTTTAATCAGTTGCCTTGCAGGGAAGCCTGAAGATGTCACTCTCTTTCCTGCAGAGTAAACATCCAGGTCTCTGTAGCACCAGTTTGCTTATGAGACTCTCCTACCCTTCGTGGTTGGTAGATAATCCCAAAACACTGTATAGTGTTGGTGCCAAAGAATTAGATGTTTCCTCAATGAGAAAAAAAGGAAAAACTAGTTAAAGTATGGGCATGAAAAGTTGAAACTTGGCTTTTGATAGGCCCATTTCTCATTGGGATGGAAGCTCTCCTTTTCAAAGAGGAGAAGAGAAACTGGACCTGGAGGCTTGTGCTCCCAGGAGTGAGGGATAATCATGTCGCAGGCGGGATGGCATATTCCCTCATCTCCTTCATGTGCACAAAGATGGAGCAAAACTTCTTTCTGGTGGTGCCACGCTCAGCCCTGCAGCCTTGCTATTATTGGTTCCTTTTCAATAGAAACAGATAGTATTTCACTACTGTTTGTTGGTTGGAAGGCATACGAGGGGCATGAGGTCACTGAAGCCCTCAAGCGAGGTAAAATATAGCCAGGGCAAAAATGCAGTGCCAACTGAGGGGACAGCAATTTGATATCCTATAGCAATTTCCAACCATGCTCCACTCCACCATGTCCTGCCCTCCGCAAAGTTATAACTTCTGGATTCAATAATAGCTACTGTTCATTTATTTTTGGCTTTTCCTGTACTTTTCCAAGCAGTCTCAGTTTTTCCAAGTGGATGTTTCTCTCTCTCCCTTGAAAGCTAAGAGACATATTGATTTAATCTGAGCAACTGGAGTAGCGCAACAATATTTTTGCTTCAGGCGTTTGGGTTTTCTCCTACAAAATTTGTACTTAAGACTTTTCAGAATTCTCCTCATGAACAGAAATCATTCCAGGTGGCATTTGGGAACACAGGAAGCATATGCACAGAGGGAAAGAGAGGAGTCTGTTTGCTCTCCTCCTACATTTCCTGCTGGAGCTCAGCTCCTGCTTGACTGCCAGAAGGAAATATTTTTCAGAGCAGTTTTTATATGGTCATAGATTTGAGGTCAGCCACCCTTTCTCTGCTTCTTTTTAAAAAATGCTTTCCATATAAATGATTACAAGCCCAGAAATCTAGAACTACTTTTTGATTCTGCTTCTCTTGCCAACAAAAAAGCAAACCTTAAATATGTCACTAATATTTGAGACTCAGTTTCCTTCCTTGCCAAATAGAGAAGACCCCTGGCCCTTTGCCCCATGGCACTGATATAAAGATCAAGTGAGGCTATGAAAGAAAACATGCAAATCTCTGAAACACCAAATATATTGAATAATAATGGGATAATTTATGTGACCATACTTTGTAAGCTCTAAAGTGATATATAAGAGTAATTATGCTTTTTGATTAAAATTATTCCCAAAGAGTCCTGAGAACATTGGCTAGCCCTCAAGGCCAGGAAGGCGATACTGCACATTTAATTGCTACTTTTCCATCCTTGCTTAACTACATCTTCCAGAAGTGTTTTTTTTTTTTTTTTCTTATGATAGCTCAGCCAGCTTTTTGTCTGCAGCCATAAAATCAAGCCTTTTATACCTTGAATGCAAATACTTAGGTTCAGGAAATACAGGAACATTCCTGGAAACTCATGCAAAATATCTTTACTTCCGTCATTCTCTGGCACCCAGAAGCCCTCACATTATTTGGAGACTAATGTTTCAGAAAGGAGGTGGTTATTTAAAGCTTATGACATGTAAATCAGTGAGGGGAAGAAAAAATGTCACCTTCCCATGTATCCCTAGTTGGAGCATCAGTTATTCTTCTGGAAAATTACATTATGAAAATGTCTGTGAAGGTTGAAGTTCATCTTGCACTTTATATCTAAAGAAGTGTTATGTTTTTGGAAAGCCTTATATTTTCCTGGAAAATTTTGGCCTGAGGAGATATGGCTGACTCCCTGCCACATGGCAGTAATAAAGCAATGCTCGTATACCTAAGCAAATAAAAATTTGGATGTGAACACTCAGCTCTTTTACCAAACTCACATCAAAAATACAAGGTGAGTCCCAGAAACAAGCATCTGATTTTTGTTTTGTTGTGTATTGTTTTAATATATCTTATTTTTAAAGAAGACTTTTAAGTTCATGGTGAAATTCAGCAGAAAATATAGTGATTTCCCCACATACTTTCTGCCTCTGCACATTAATAGCCTCTTCCTTTATCAACATCCCTCACCAGGAAGATATATTTGTCACAACTCATGAATCTACGTTGACATTTCATTATCACCCAAAGTCCTTAGTTTATATCAGGGTTCACTCTTGGTCCTGTAAACCCCAGGGGTTTCAACAAATATATATAATGACAATGACATGTATATACCATTATAGTGTAACACTTCACTGCCCTGAAAATATCTATGCTGTCCTTTTATTATGTCTATATTTTTTTTTTTTTTCATATCCAGAGTGTTACCCATTTGGAATCATATAGTAGATAACTATTTCAGACTGGATTCTCTCATTTAGTATTATGCATTAAAGATTTCCTCGTGTCTTTTCTGGCTTTACAAATCATTTCTTCTCAGTGTTGAATAATACTCTACTATCTGAATGAAGTGCAGTTTAACCATTCACCTACAGAAGGACATCTTGGTTTCCTCTAAGTTTTGGAAATTTTGAATGTGTACTTATTGGCATTTTGTTAATTGTTTCCTGGATGTTTTTGTAGTTCTTTGCTGTTACTATTCTCTTGTGATCTGATGGCTATCTTTACTGTTATGTTTGGATTCTTCTTTATTTTTGTGTATCTAATACAGGTTTTGGATTGTGATTGCTGTGAGGTTTATATCCAATATTCTTGCCTGGGAAATCTAATGGAAAGAGGAGCCTGGTGAACTACATGTAATGTAATAACATGTATTCATATTTTAAGTTTATGATCTCTTAAGCTGAATTCATTCTAACAGCCCTATACTTTTACTCCCCAACCACATTTTGTTTTTAACTTTATATTTAGCCTGTTTTTATTTTGTGTTTCTTAACTACTTACTGTATATATAAGTCATTTTATTACTTTTGTCTTTTAACCTTTCTACTAGCTTTATAAGTGGGTGATCTGCTACCTTCATTATATGTTTATCTTCACCAGTGAGATTTTTCCTGGAGTAATTTTCCAATTTCTAGTTACAGCCTTTTCTTTTCTGCTTAGAGAAGTCCCTTGAACATTTCTTATAAGGCTAGGTAAATGATGCACTCTTTCTCCTTCTGCTTGTCTGAAAAACTCTATCATTCTTTCAAATCTGAATGATAGCTTTAACAATTATTGATATAATACTTTTAACAAATGGAATATTTCATGCTGCTCCCTTCTGGCTTCCAGAGTTTCTACTGAAAAGTTAGCTGATTGTCTTATAGAAGTTCTCTTCCATGTAACTACTTACTTTTCCCTTGTTGCTTTTAAGATTTTTCCTTTAACTTTAATTCTTGCTATTTTGAATATAATAGCTATTGGTGTGTAACTCTTTGGATTCATCTTACTTGGGACTCTCTATGATTCCTGGACCCGGATGTTTGTTTCCATTTACCAGGTTAGGAAAGTTTTAAGTTACTGTTAATTGGAATAAGTTTTATGCCCCTTTTCTCTGTCTTTTCCTTCTGAGACCTCTATAACACAAATGTTAGTACATTTAATATTATCCCAAAGGTATGCTGAACTGTCTTCATTTTTTAATTTAATTTTAATTTTTATGTTAAACTTGGTTGGTTTTTACTACTCTGTCATCCAAATTCCCAATTTGTTCTTCTGAATCCTCCCTCTAGCCTATTAGTGGCAAGAGCTGGCTCCACTGGTAGGAGCCATGCTTGCCAGTGGGCTGCATAGTGAGCCAGGCCAGTGGCCAGCCCCAGCTACCAGTATGCCTGCAGTAGTCAGCCTATAACAATGGAAGGGCCTTATGTAGCCCAAGTAGTGGACATTCTTAGAGCATCTAGCTCTGGTGGCCAGAGGGAAGTGTACCGCTGGGTTTTATAGAATGTTTCTTACATAAGCCCACTTCTCTAAGACTAGAATGTAACAGACTTACCCAATAGAGAAAAAAACAGAAAATTAGGTAAATTAAAAAGAAAAAGGACCATGTTTCAAGTAAAGGAACAAGACAAAAACTCAGAAAAAGAACTAAACAAACTGGAGATAGGCAATCTATCCAATGAAGAGTTCAAGGTAAGCATTATAATGACACTCACTAATCTCAGGAGAAAAATGGATGAACAATTCCACAAAAGAACTAGAAAATACCATTGACCCTTGAGCATCACTAATTTGAACTGTGTGGATTCACACAGATTTGCAGATTTCTTTTCCAATAGATACTACAGAACTACATGATGGTGGTTGGCTGAATAAGCAGATGCAGAACTACAGATACTAAGGACTGACTATGGAACTGGGGCATCTGCAGATTTTGTCCATGGTAGGTCCTAGAACCAATCCCCCTGGATCCTGGATACTGAGGGATGACTGTACAAAAAGGAAGCAATCAGAGTTGAAGATTACAATAACAGAAACTTTTAAAATGCATCTGATTTTGAATTGCCCTAGAGGGTAGATTATTCTAGAATCTGCTAACACTAGCATTTCCCCTTCATTCAGAGATCTTAAGGGCTTGTCACATTGTTTCAGGTCCATTTTAATAAATACAATATCACTATTATTGATGTTTTATATATTCTTATTTAAATACAAAAAGCAAGCATCCTATTAGGTAGATCTCTTTTTTGTACTTTTTAACTTTTCACTTTAAAGTAACTAAATAAATAGAGGCTTTACCTCAAAAAATGCACTTAACATACATCCCAAAGCATATTTTTCCGAACCACACATGAAACATTCTCCAGAAAAAAACATATTAGGCCATGAAGCAACTTTTAATAAATTTAAGAATACTGTAATTATATCAACCATCTTTCCCAAATACAGTAGTATAAAACTAGAAATAAATTACACAAAGAAAACTGAAAAATTCACAAATATTTGGAGACTAAACTTTGTGCCATTGAAAAATCAATGGGTCAGAGGAGAAATCAGAGAAATCAAAGAGTCCCATGAAAATGGAAATATAACAGACCAAAACTTATGTGCTGCAGCAAAAGCAATTCTAAAAGGGAAGTTTTTATAAATACCTACATTAAGAAACAACAGAGATCTCAGATGTGAAGGTTATCTGGTTGTGGCACCTGTCACCCTGTTAGTTGCCAGAGTTTATTTCATTGATCCGGCTAGATAGTGGGTATCCCCTTCCTCCCTCACTGCTCCTGAAGCTGAGTTACTCTGCCAAAGAGGACATCTTCCCCTTGTTAGAGGAGGGCCATTCTTTGATCAAAAGTATTTGAATAGCTTCATTGCACTGCTAGAATCTCTAAACAAGCTCTCAAGAAACAGGAAAAATTTCAAGCAATCTAACTTTATACCGCAAGGAACTAGAAAAAGAAAAATAAATGAAACACAAATTTAGCTGAAGAAAGGAAATAAGGATCAATGTATTAATAGGAATGAATGACAGACAAAAAAAAAAAAACAAAAAAAAAAAAATAGAAACGATCAGTGAAACAAAGAGCTGATTTTTTATTTTGAAAAGGTAAAGAAACAACATTTTTAGCTAGACTTACCAAAAAATAGAGAACTTATAAAATTTTAAAAAGGAGTACATCAAGGCTGTATATTGTCACCCTGCTTAATAAAGTTATGTGCAGAGTACATCATGCAAAATACCAGGCTGGATGACTCACAAGCTGGAATTAAGACTGTTGTGAGAAATAGCATTAACCTCAGATATGTATATGATAACACTTTAATGGCAGAAAATGAAGAGGAATTAAAGAGCCTCTTGATGAAGGTTTTCAAGGAGAGTGAAAGAGCTGCCTTAAAACTCAACATTCAAAAAACGAAGATCATGGCATCCAGTCCTATCACTTCATGGCAAATAAATGGGAAAAATGTGGAAACGGTGTCAAATTTCATTTTCTTGGGCTCCAAGATCACTGTGGATGGTGACTGCAGCCACGAAATTAAAAGATACTTGCTTCTAGGAAGAATATCTATGACAAGCCTACACACTGTATTAAAAAGCTGAGAGAGTACTTTGCCGACAAAGGTCTGTATAGTCAAAGCAGTGGTTTTTCCAGTAGTCATGTATGGATGTGAGAGTTGGACCATAAAGAGGGCTGAGTGCCAAAGAACTGATACTTTCAAACTGTGGTTCTGTTGAAGACTCTTGATATTCCCTTGGAGTGCAAGGAGATCAAAACAGTTCATCCTAAAGGAAATTAATCCTGAATATTCATCAGAAGGACTGATACCGAAGCTAAAGCTCCAATAATTTAGCCACATGATGGGAAGAGCTGACTCACTGGAAAAGATTCCGATGCTTGGAAAGATTGAGGGCAAGAGGACGACAGAGGATGAGATGGTTGGATGGCATCACTGACTCAATGGACATGAGTTTGAACAAACTCAGGGAGATAGTGAAGGAGAGAGAAGCCTGGCATGCTGCAGTCCATGGGGTTGCAAGAGTCAGACGTGATTTAGTGACTGGACAACAACAACAACAAAATCAGAATGAAAGAGGAGACACTGCAACTGACATCACAGAAATATTAATACAAAGTATAAGAGAGTACCAAGGGCAATTGCACACTAACACTAACAAATTGGACAACTTAGAAGAAATAGATAACTGCCTAGAAATACACTGAATTCAGTCTTCCAAAAGTGAATCACAAAAAATTTTTTTAAATCTGAACAGACTAATTTTTAATAAAGAAATCGATCAATAATTTTAAGAAAAATCCCAACAAATAAAAGTACAGAACTGGATGATTTTGCTGATAAGTTCTACCAAGCAGTTATGGAAGAATCCATATCAATTCCTTCTCAAGTTCTCCCAAACAAAAGAAGAGGAGGAAATACCTCCAAATTCATTTACCAGTCAGTATTACCGTAATACCAAAACCAGATAAGGACACCACAAGAAAAAAAAAAAAAAGCCAATATCCATGATGAACACAGATGCAGAAATCCTCAACAAAATATTAGCAAACCAAATTTAATAATACATTACAAGGACTACATACCATGATCAACTGAGATTTATTCCAGTGATGCTAGGATAGTTCAACATCTGTAAAGTAAATGTGATATACCACATTACGAAAATGAAAGATAAAAAATGTAATTTTTCTCAGTAGATGCTGAAAAAGCATTGAGAAACTTCAACATCTATTTATGACAAAAAACTGCCTATAAAATGGGTATACAGGGAACATATCTCAATATAACAAAGTGCACTTATGACAAGCCAACAACTAACATTATAGTCAATAGATTACGAGGTTAAGACTAAAACAAGAATATGCTCACTCTCACCACTTTTATTTGGCATAGTGTTGGAAGTCCTAGACAGGGCAGCTAGGTAAGGAAAAGAAGTGAAAGTTGTCTAAATCAAAAAAAAAAAAAAAAAAGAAAAAAGAAGAAGAAGGAAAAATGTCACTATTTCCATATGGCATGATATTATATTTAGAAAAATCTAAAACTCTACTGAAAATCTTAGATCTAATAAATTCAGTAAATTTGCAGAAATCAAAACCAATATACAAAAGTCATTAGGGACCAAGGTGTTAAGACATTTGCAAATGTAACTTAAAAAAAATTCTCTTTCATTATAGTTCATTATTACGTATAGAAACACTGCTGTTTCCATACAACACTACTGTTTTCTTCAGCACCTCTGTTGCCTAAACACATTTCTGCCATGATTTTAGAGTTTCATAGTCTGACTCTCAACATCTATCCCAACCTTATTTCTTCCTGTGTCAATCTGTATATCCCCCCAACAACTTTCTCATTTTATGTATAATCAACCTGGTCCCTGAGTGTGGAAGACATCTCCACTTCTCTCATTCTATTGAAATACTTCCAGACCTGCCTCAAATACCACAACCTCTCTTCTTTTATTCCTTCCTTTCAGAAATACTTGTTCTTTTCTTAATGTATCGACAGACTATTCATTGCTATTCAGTATTTATTTACTTGTAATTTGGGTTTAATATTAGGTGTTTAAATGCCCATCTCTCCCACTATGTAGGAAATTCATTGAGAAAACTGATGAATTAGCCATCATCTACTGCACCAAGAGTTAAGACACCAGTCAAGGCAGACCTGGTTTGAATCCCAATCTGCCTCTTATACTTTGTACCTGCGTGCATGTGTGCTAAGTTGCTTCAGTCATGTCCTTATGGTAGCTAAGGACTGCAGCCCACCAGGCTCCTCTGTCCATGGAATTTTCCAGACAAGGATATTGGAGTGGATTGCCATTTCCTCCTCCAGGGGACCTCCCAATCCAGAGATTAACCCTGCCTTTCCTGAATTATTCTGCACTGCAGGTGGATTCTTTACCACCTCCAGCAAGTAAGCCCATATTCATTATGAAAAGTGAAGAGTGCAAATGAAAGTTGCTCAGCCATGTCCAACTCTTTGCGACCCCATGGACTATACAGCCCAAGGAATTCTCCAGGCCAGAATACTGGAGTGGGTAGCCTTTCCCTTCTCCAGGGGATCTTCCTGACACAGAATCAAACTGGGGTCTCCTGCATTACAGGCAGATTCTTTACCAACTGAGCTACTAGGGAATAAGGTATTACAATTAATGATTAGTATATGGTGGTCAAATGGCCCATAAACATACACAAAATTATTCAATTAGAACTCATGGAACAGCTAGGAATGATAAAAAAAAAAAAAAAAGGTGATACCAATATTCACCCACCAGAATAGCAAAATGAAAGTCATATAAAACCAACTCTTGATAAGGTCATGGAACAGCTGTGTCTCCCTTAACTTGCTATTGGGGAGAGGGAGGTATAAATTGCTCTAGCCACTTTGCAAATCTTTTTGCCAAAATCTATTAAAAGTGAAGTTATGCATACCTTATGACTGAGGAACTCCAATCCTAGGAATATCTCATCAGAAATTTGCACAGAGTTCACTGAAAGACATTAACATGTTCAGTAGTTCAGTTCTGTCACACAGTCATGTCCGACTATTTGCAACCCCATGGACTGCAGCATGCCAGGCCTCCCTATTGATCAGCAACTCTGGAAGCTTTGATAAACTCACGTCGATTGAATCAGTGATGCCACCCAACCATCCCATCCTCTGTTGTCTTCTTCTCTTCCTGCCTTAAATCTTTCCCAGCATCAGGGTCATTTCCAATGAGTCAGTTTTTCACAGCAGGTGGCCAAAGTATTGGAGTTTCAGCTTCAGTATCAGTCCTCCCAATGAATATTCAGGTTTATTTCCTTTAAGATGGACTAGTTGGATCTCCTTGCAGTCCAAGGGACTTTCAAGAGTCTTCTTCAACACCACAGTTCAAAAAGACCAATTCTTTAGAACTCAGTTTTTTTTATGGACCAACTCTCACATCCATACATGAATACTGGAAAAACTAGATAGACCTTTGTCAGCAAAGTAAGGTCTTTGCTTTTTAATATGCTGTCTAGCTTGGTCATAGCTTTTCTTCCAAGGAGCAAGCATCTTTTAATTTCATGGCTGCAATCACCATCTGCAGTGATTTTGGGGCCCAGAAAATAAAGTCTATTACTGTTTCCATTGTTTTACCATTTATATGCCATGAAGTGAGGGACTGATGTCATGATAGTAGTTTTTTTGAATGTCGAGTTTTATGCCAGCTTCTCACTCTCCTCTTTCACTTTCATCAAGAGGCTCTTCAGTTTCTCTTTGATTTCTATCATAAGGGTGGTGTCATCTGCATATCTGAGATTACTGATATTTCTCCCGGCAATCTTGATTCCAGCTTGTGCTTCATCCAGCCCAGCATTTCTCATGATGTACCCTGCATATGAGTTAAATAAGCATGGTGACAATACACAGCCTTGATGTATTCTTTTCCCAATTTGGAACCTTTCTATTGCTCCATGTCCAGTTCTGACTGCTGCTTCTTGACCTGCATACAGATTTCTTAGGAGGAATGTCAGGTGGTCTGGTATTCCCATCTCTTAAAGAATTTTCCTTAGTTTGTTGCGATCCACACAGTCAAAGTCTTTGGTGTAGTCAATAACGCAAAAGTAGATATTTTTCTGGAACTCTCTTGCTTTTTCAATGATCCAGTGGAAGTTGCCAATTTGATCTATGTTTCCTCTGCCTTTTCTAAATCCAGATTGAACATTTGGAAGTTCTTGGTTCATGTACTATTGAAGCCTGGCTTGGAGAATTTTGAGCATTACTTTGCTAGCATGTGAGATGAGTGCAGTTGTACAGTGGTTTGAATGTTCTTTGACATTGCCTTTCTTTGGGATTGGAATGAGAACTGACCTTTCCCAGTCCTGTGGCCACTGCCGAGTTTTCCAAATTTGCTGGCATACTAAGTGCAGTACTTACACAGCATCATCTTTTAGGATTTGAAATAGCTCAGCTGGAATTCCATCACCTCCACTAGCTTTCTTCATAGTGATACTTCCTAAGGCCCACTTGACTTCTCATTCCAGGATGTCTGGCTCTAGGTGAGTGATCTCACCACTGTGGTTATCTGGATCATTAGGGTCTTCTGTGTATTCTTGCCACCTCTACGGTGTATCTTCTGCTTCTCTTAGTTCCATATCATTTCTGTCCTTCATTGTGCCCATCTTTGCATAAAATGTCCCCTTGGTATCTCTAATTTTCTTGAAGAGATCTCTAGTCTTTCCTATTCTATTGTGTTCCTCTATTTCTTTGGACTAATCACTGGGAAAGGCTTTCTTATGTCTCCTTGCTATTCTTTGGAACTCTGCATTCAATTGGGTATATCTTTCCTTTTCTCTTTTGCCTTTGATTTCTCTTCTTTTCCTAGCTGTTTGTAAGGCCTCCTCAGACAACCATTTCCTCTTTTTGCATTTCTTTTACTTCAGGATGGTCTTGATCACTGCCTCTTGTACAATGTTAGGAACCTCCTTCCATAGTCTTCACGCAATCTGTCTATCAGATTGAATAGACAGACAATCCCTTGAATTGTTTTGAATTCAAGGGATCCCGTGAATCTATTTGTTCATTTCATTGTATAACCCTAAGAGGTTTTTGGGTCATACCTGAATGGTCTATGGTTTTCCCTACATTCTTCAGTTTAAATCTAAATTTTGCAATAAGTAGCTCATGATCTAGGAGAAGACAATGGCACCCCACTCCAGTACTCTTGCCTGAAAAATTCCATGGATGGAGGAGCCTGGTTGGCTGCAGTCCATGGAGTCACTAAGAGTAGGACACGACTTAGTGACTTCACTTGCACTTTTCACTTTCATGCATTGGAGAAGGAAATGGCAACCCACTCCAGTGTTCTTGCCTAAAGAATCCCAGGGATGGGGGAGCCTGGTGGGCTGCATCTATGGGGTTGCACAGAGTCAGACACGACTGAAGCGACTTAGCAGCAGCAGCAGCAGCTCATGATCTGCACCACTGTCAGCTCCCAGTCTTGTTTTTGCTGACTGTATAGAGCTTCTCCATTTATGCTTGCAAAGAATATAATCAATCTGATTTTGATGTTGACCATCTGGTGATGTCCATGTGTAGAGTCATCTCGTGTGTTGCTGGAAGAGGGTGCTTGCTATGACTAGTGTGTTCTCTTGGTAAAACTCTATTAGCCTTTGCCCTACTTCATTTTGTCCATAACAGTACTATTAATATTTGTATTAACCAAAACCTGGGAATAACCCAAGAACAGAATAAACAAATACATGTGGTATGTACACCAGATGGAAACTGTGCAGTGAGAACTAACAAAGTACACAATAGTCCCTTGGACAATAAGGAGAGCAAACCAATCAATCTTAAGGGAAACCTGAGTACTCATTGGAAGGACTAATGCTGAAGCTCCAATACTTTGGACACCTGATGCAAAGAGCTGACACTTTGGAAAAGCCTCTGTAGCTGGGAAAGGTTGAAGGCAAAAGAAAAAGAGAGAGGGAGAGGATGAGATGGTTGGATGGTATCACTGATTCAATAGACATGAACTTGAGCAAACTCCAGAAGATGGTGAGGGACGGGAAGGCCTGGCCTGCTGCAGTCCATGTTGTTTCAAAGAGTCAGACATGACTTAGCAACTGAGGAACAACAACACACAAAGTAGGAGCATTTTATCAACATTTTGCAAAGAGGATATACACACAAAATAATTCACCATCTTATTCCACTTATAAACTGTGAAAAAACAAACAAACAAACAGGTGAAATTGATCTATACAGTTAGAAGTCAGCAGAATAGTTAAAAAAATCTATGTTCATGTTGGGAGGGTGATTAGATTAAGAGGGTCAGACTTAAAAGGAATAAGTGAAAGATCTGGTATTCAAACATCTACTAGCTCCTAAAACATGAGTTCTTAGTCATCAAGTGTAGTAGGAAATTGGATGAACGGTATCATCTATGAGCAGATTATAAGAGTACATTCAATGTATGAAAACTCATGGAGCTTTACACTTATGAAGTATCTGCCTTTCTTTCTATACATCTATGTTCAGTTCAGTTCAGTTCAGTTCAGTTGAGTCACTCAGTCGTGTTTGACTCTTTGCGACCTCATGAACTGCAGCATGCCAGGCCTCCCTGTCCATCAGCAACTCCTGGAGTCTACCAAATTCATGTCCATTGAGTTGGTGATGCCATCCAACTATCTCATCCTCTGTTGTCCCGTCTCCTTCTGCCTTCAATCTTTTCCCAACATCAGCATCTTTTCAAATGAGTCAGCTCTTCGCATGAGGTGGCCAAAGTATTGGAATTTCAGCTTCAACATCAGTTCTTCCAATGAACACCCAGGACTGATCTTTAGCATGGATTGGTTGGATCTCCTTGCAGGCCAAGGGACTCTCAAGAGTCTTCTCCAACACCACAGTTCAAAAGCATCAATTCTCTGTGCTCACTGTCTCTATAGTCCAACTCTCACACGCATAAGTGACCACTGGAAAAACCATAGCCTTGACTAGATGGACCTTTGTTGACAAAGTAATGTCTCTGCTTTTAATATGCTGTCTAGGTTGGTCATAACTTTCCTTCCTGGATATGGAATGCAAAGGAGACACAAAGGAATAAACATATTTTAATTGCATGGCTGCAGTCACCATCTGCAGTGATCTTGGAGACTCAAAACAGAAAGTCAGCCACTGTTTCCCCATCTATTTCCCATGAAGTGATGCGATCAGATGCCATGATCTTCATTTTCTGGATGCTGAGCTTTAAGCCAACTTTTTCACTCTCCTCTTTCACTTTCATCAAGAGGCTCTTTAGTTCTTCTTCACTTTCTGCCATAAGGGTGGTGTCATCTGCATATCTGAGGTTATTTATATTTCTCCCACCAGTCTTGATTCCAGCTTTGTGCTTCTTCCAGCCCAGTGTTTCTCATGATGTACTCTGCATATAAGTTAAATAAGCAGGGTGACAATATACAGCCTTGACACACTCCTTTTCCTATTTGGAACCAGTCTGTTGTTTCATGTCCAGTTCTAACTGTTTCTTCCTGACCTACATATAGGTTTCTCAAGAAGCAGGTCAGGTGGTCTGGGATTCCCATCTCTTAAAGAATTTTCTACAATTTATTGTGATCCAAACAGTCAAAGGCTTTGGCATAGTCAGTAAAGCAGAAATAGATGTTTTTCTGGAACTCTCTTACCTTTTTGATGATCCAACAAATGTTGGCAATTTGATCTCTGGTTCTTCTGACTTTTCTAAAACCAGCTTGAATATCTGGAAGTTCATGGTTCACGTATTGCTGAAGTCTAGCTTGGATAATTTTGAGCATTACTTTACTAGCATGTGAGATGAGTGCAATTATGTGGTAGTTTGAGCATTCCTTGGTATTGCCTTTCTTTGGGATTGAAATGAAAACTGACCTTTTCCAGTCCTGTGGCCACTACTGAGTTTTCCAAATTTGCTGCAATGTTGAGTACAGCATTTTCACAGCATCATCTTTTAGGATTTAAAATAGCTCAACTGGAATTCTATCACTTCCACTAGCTTTCTTCATAGTGATACTTCCTGAGGCCCACTTTACTTCTCATTCCAGCATGACTGGCTCTAGGTTAGCGATGACACCATCATGATTATCTTGGTGGTGAAGATCTTTTTTGTACAGTTCTTCTGTGTATTCTTACCACCTCTTCTTAATATCTTCTGCTTCTGTTAGGTCTATACCATTTCTGTCCTCTACTGAGCCCATGTTTGCATGAAATGTTCCCTTGGTATCTCATTTTCTTGAAGAGATCCCTCATCTTTCTTATTCTCTTATTTTCCTCTCTTTCTTTGTATTGATTGCTTTGACAGTAAAAACAACCTGACGCCAAACTACCTTGCTTTAGTGATATTCTTCTGTCTCATTATATGATTGCATACACATTCAGACTGATGCTTTCAAATTGTGGGGCTGAAGAACACTCTTCCGAGTCTTTTGAACAGCAAGGAGTCAAACCAGTCAATCCTAAAGGAAATCAACCCTGAATGTTCATTGCAAAGATTGACGCTGAAGCTGAAGTTCCAATACTTTGGCCAACTGATGTGAAGAGCTGGCTCATTGGAAAAGACCTTGATACTGGGAAAGATTTAGGGCAGGACAAAAAGGGTGTGAGAGAGGATGAGATGGTTGGATAGCATCATTGACTCAATGAACATGAGTTTGAGCAAACTCCAGGAGACAGTGGAGGACAGGAAAGCCTGGCATGCTGTAGTCCATAGAGTCACAGATTGTCAGACATGACTTAGTGAAGGAGCAACAATAACATTCAGATTGTGTTTCCCCAACTTTCTTTCACTCTTGTAACTCCTCATTAATTTGTTAATCAATAAGAACTTGTGCATTAAGAGAATAATTTATGAGTATATTTATAATAATTATAATAATTTTTATATATACTCTTTGCCAAATCTCTCACTCTATAATTTATTTTTCTCCTACATCCTTACCATTGACCCTGTTAGAAGTACCTTTGAGGATATAGACTAAACTCAGATATATTTCAAATTTTTTTAAGATATTTAATACATGAGGATGGATTCCTGTTTAAGGTTGAAAGTGTAGGTCACATAACTGTAACCACAGTCTTTTAATAAAAACCCCAACATCACAAAATAATCAAATGTATGAGGAGCACTAAAAACTGATTATATGCAATGCTAAAACACACTACTATTTCAGTTAAATGCTACTTTTATTCCATTTCAACTTGAATTCTGTTTTTTGGAATCAAAAACTATAGGTATTTCATGGTAATAAAGCTAAAACAATACCAAAGGAATAAACAAATGCTGAAACTAGAATGACCACACAATTGGTAGGTAAACATAGCAGTTAAAAGCTAATGAATGAATTTCAGGTAATAAGATATCAATAATAATTCACTCCATCTAAGCAGGTAACAGATACTGTGCTACTTTATAAGCATTATCTTGTTTAAGACCTACAAATTCTTTGTAATACTCTATTAGCACTTTTTCTTTTGTGAGTGGAGGGAGGTAGATTAAGACAATAAGGCTCATATATCTTTGTGATTGACTCCTGATCTAGCATTTACATACATATTTTCTCATAAATCTATGTCTTAATCACCAGATGTAGCCACTAATTATATTCCTTTTCTTCAAAAAATGATGATCAATATGAACAAAACAGAAATTTTTCATGTCTTCATGAAATTTAAATTCTGATGAGATTATTCCTTTTGGATACCTAAGAAGGCAATGGCACCCCACTCCAGTACTCTTGCCTGGAAAATCCCATGGATGGAGGAGCCTAGCGGGCTGCAGTCTACAGGGTCACTAACAGTCGGACACGACTGAGCAACTTCACTTTCACATTTCATTTTCATGCATTGGAGGAGGAAACGGTAACCCACTCCACTGTTCTTGCCTGGAGAATCCCAGGGACGGAGAGCCCGGTGGGCTTCCATCTCTGGGGTCACACAGAGTCGGACACGACTGAAGCGACTTAGCAGCAGCAGCAGCAGCAAGGTTTTAATCGAAGACTAAACAAATAGACTAACAAACACTGTCTAAATTAATTTTTTTTAATATAAAGTACTTGATTTATTAGCCTGGAGACATAACTGTTTTATACTTGTTATGGTTAAATATACTGAAACAATGCTTATAATCATTAATTTAAAAAATGAACATTGTATATTTCTGTGAATGTTTGCTACAGTAAATGAAACAAATCAAAAGAATGTAAAAATCACTCCAAAGCATACCCTCGAGACACTTGTGGTGAATATTCAGGTGGACTTTTTTTCAGATACATTTCAGTGAATCTACTAACACCCTTCTGTATTTTTAATGGCTGCTACATGGTCCATTATATTGAGACCTCAAAATTTGTTCAACTAGCTCTCAAGAGATAGACATTAGGACATTTTTTTTCTTTTTTTTTGAGACGAGCAGGAGAATACTTCCATGAACAGTTCTTCAGTATAAATATCTTTATGTGGTTTTATTCAATCATCTTATTGCCACATTTAAAAAAAGTCTGTTGACACATTATATAGGAAAAAGTAGGATCTGTAGCTCCAAGAAAAATACAGTTACAATTTTTCAGCTCTTCAAGCTGACTACAGACCTCCAGGGGCCCTTGCTCTGGTAGCCTGTGGGTCCCTGCAGGACTCACCTTATATGCTGTGGTCAGGAATTCCACAGACAGGTCTCGCCTGAGCAATAACAGAGGCTGACCTGCATTTATCCACTATCACCTGAGTCATCCCTGAAAAAAGCCATAGCTCTTTTTGAGAGAAGCCGTGGGCAAGCCTTTTAAGTTATATATCCGGAAAACTAATCACACATTCACATTCCAAACATAGTGGCCTAAAATTTTTGTTTTACAGCCTATTTTAGCTTAAGGCTAGAGAATTCACCTAACATAGGGGACAGTCTAATGACAAAGGGAGAAAATCTCACAAAACTGTTGATGAAATAATAACCTAGATGGGTGGGAGGGAGGCTTAGGAGAGAGGGGATATATGTATACATATAGCTGGTTCACTCCGCTGTACAGCAGAAATTAACACAACATTGCAAAGCAATTGTACTCCAATAAAAAAGAGGAGATCTCAGAATCCCTAGAAAAAATTATTCTCAGAGTCCCTTCCAAACATCTACTATATAGGTAGTTGTGATTATTAAATTACATTGTAAAATTTGTAGCTCTGTGTCTGATATAGTAAGAGATCAATAAATGTTAACCATTATTATGGTTTCTGAACTTCTCCATATGTCTCCTTTACCCACTTTGTCTAACTGAAAACTGTTTTCTCAGGAATTTAACTAGCTGTCTTTGTGTGAGAGTTTCTCATAAACTCCTTTCATCCCCACTGTAAAAAGTATTGTCTATCCAGTTTTTACCAAATTCCCCTCAACGTTCCAATTCAAATGTCTAACATCTTATGTATGAATTATTCTAATGACTCTTCCCTGGTCCTCCTTCATCTTCTCAATTTCCCTTTCAATCCCACTGTATAGAGAAGCAGAATAACGCTTTCAAGTGAAAATCTGACCGTGTCTATTCCTTGTTTAACGCTGCTCAGTGACTTCCCTTCACTAAGGGATGAGGTCTGCATCTTCGCATGGACTCTCCTATCATCTCCCTTCCAGCTACTCTGGCCTTCTGTTACCTATGCCCCTCCTCCCAGCTCCAGAAACCAGCTACTTCCTCTTGATATCCTAGAAGTGAAGTGAAGTGAAGTGAAGTTGCTCAGTCATGTCCGACTCTTTGCAACCCCATGAACTGTAGCCTACCAGGCTCCTCAGTCCATGGAATTTTCCAGGCAAGAATACTGAAGTGGGTTGCCATTTCCTTCTCCAGGGAATCTTCCGAACCCAGGGATCAAACCCTGGTCTTCCACATTGTAGGCAGACGCTTTACCATCTGAGCCACCAGGGACTCCCTAGAAGGTGCTATTATCTCTCTCTTGAAACCTGTATCCTAAACCAATATCTGTCTACATAGTGCCTTTTAAGTTTCAAATTTTAGCACAGTATTTTTTTTCCTTTCCCATTCTGCCATGATTCTTGCCATTGATTCATTTCTTATGTATCTGTTCTGCTGCATCTATCAGCTTTCCATGCTCCCTTCAGAGTTCCATTAATTTCAGATCTTGGGTCTCCCTTTCTGCTGTGTTTCCCCACGTAGTTCAGTTCAGAGTGTCCGGGGAGTGTGTAATTTCCTCGGTTCTATCTCTTTCCAACAAAAATTTGAAGCAACAGATGGCCCAGTGTTAAAGCTCCATGTTTCAGCTCAGTTTTATTTATAAAGAAAAGGAGAATATACCCACAAGGTTGTGAAGATGGGCTGACCCAAAAGACATGAAGAAAATAAAATCCCCTGGCCCAAGTTTGGCTCCATTTTTATTTTTATTTTTATTTTTTTCTCCTCCACCCTGGGCCTGGCCTATGTAAACTGGGCCAGTCAGGAGTGCTGTTTGTTTTACCTGAAGTTCTCACTCCAGTCCTGGAACTTCTTTTGTTCTAATTTCCTGGAATTTTCCCTTCCTTATTTTTTCAATTCAGTTCAGTTGCTCAGTCCTGTCCTACTCTTTGCGACCCCATGAATCGCAGCACGCCAGGCCTCCCTGTCCACCACCAACTCCCGGAGTTCACTCAGACTCACATCCATCGAGTCAGTGATGCCATCCAGCCATCTCATCCTCGGTCGTCCCCTTCTCCTCCTGCCCCCAATCCCTCCCAGCATCAGAGTCTTTTCCAATGAGTCAACTCCTTGCATGATGTGGCCAAGTACTAGAGTTTCAGCTTTAGCATCATTCCTTCCAAAGAAATCCCAGGGTTGATCTCCTTTAGAAAGGACTGGTTGGATTCCTCGCACTCCAAGGGACTCTCAAGAGTCTTCTCCAACACCACAGTTCAAAAGCATCAATTCTTCGGCGCTCAGTCTTCTTCACAGTCCAACTCTCACATCCATACATGACCACTGGAAAAACCATAGCCTTGACTAGACAGACCTTAGTTGGCAAAGTAATGTCTCTGCTTTTGAATATGCTATCTAAATTGATCATAACTTTTCTTCCAAGGAGTAAGCTTCTTTTAATTTCATGGCTGCAGTCACCATCTGCAGTGATTTTGGAGCCCCCCACCCCAAAATAAAATCTGACACGGTTTCCACTGTTTCCCCTGTTTCCCCATCTATTCCACATGAAGTGATGGGACCGCATGCCATGATCTTCATTTTCTGAATGTTGAGCTTTAAGCCAACTTTTTCACTCTCCACTGTCGCTTTCATCAAGAGGCTTTTTAGTTCCTCTTCACTTTCTGTCATAAAGGTGGTATCATCTGCATGTCTGAGGTTATTGATATTTTTTCCTGGCTATCTTGATTTCAGCTTGTGTGTCTTTGTCTTTTAGCCACCACCATTCTGGACTTATTTCTCCTATTTAACTACTTAACAAGAGCAAATAGAAAATGCTCAAGACTACCTGATGAATGAATGAAACACTAAAAAGTTAGATATTTGGAAGTAAAAAACAACTTTTTAATGTACTGATATTGTATCCATTTCTTTAGAATGGTCTATGATGAAACAATATTTACTTGTTTACCAAAGCTGGAATAACCTATACAAGAACAATTGATCAGTTATAAAAACACATACCACTATTAGCACATTAGAAATGAAAGATTTAAGAAAACTTGATATAATCCTCTATTCTCAAATGTTATATACTCATTTCAACATAAATGGAATGTTATATTTTATTAAAGTTTCTATATTACATAATACTTTATTTCTGAAGATTAAGGCAAATTAAATCAAATATGTATATGTATATATACGTGTGTATGCATATGTGTGTGTGTGTGTGTGTATCTGTTGTTTACTCACTAAGTCATGTCCAATTCTTTTGCTATTCCAAGTACTATAGCCCACCAGGCTCCTCTGTCCATCAGATTTCCCAGGCAAGATACTTGGGTTTGCCATTTCCTTCTTCAGGTCATCTTCCCGATCTAGGGATCAAACCCACTTCACCTGCTTGTCCAGTGGATTCTTTACCACTGAGCCACCTGGGAAGCCTATATGTGTGTACGTGTGTGTGTGTCTGTAAAAAAAATATTACAGATCAAATAGTGTTTGTAAACAAAATATTACAGATTGAATAGTGAGGCTGTAAGTCCAAGATCAAGGTTTTGGCAAATTGGATTTCTCCCAAGACCTCTCTCCTTGGTTTGCTGATGCCTACTTTCTCACTGTGTCCTCATGTAGCCTCTTGTCTGTTTGTTTATAAGCATCTCATGTCTCTTCATTCCTTTATAAGGACAGCAGTCGTAATGAATTAGGGCCCCATCCTTATGATCTCATTTAACTTCAATTATCTTTTAAAAGGTTTTATCTTTAAAAGCAGTCATGTTGGTAGCTACAGCTTCAACATGTGAATTTGGGGGAGACACAATTCAGTCATAAGTTCAAATCTCTTAGCACACACAAATAGAAAAAAAATCAACCTGAGTAACAAAACCGTACTATCAGTTTCAATAGGTACATGCTGTTGACTCCTGTAGTGTTTAGAAGGCCCAGCAAAATTCATTTTTTGAGGCTGTGCAATGATAATGACAAACTTCTCTCATTATTATTATATCTAGGTTTCTGTTAACATAAATTAATTTTTTTAAGAAACCAGCAGATCAACATTGTAAGTAATTATTACTGTTTCTGTGTGCAGACTAACCCCCAGGGCCACACAAACAGTATGCCATTTTTTTTTCTTCCTGTCAACCTCTTTTGACCCTTGGAGCTCTCTAGTCCTCTTGAGTAAATAGTGTGAAAGCTGACAAAGTAACAAATGTTAGAGCTAAGGTTAATATTGCAGTTGCCATTCATCTCCTGTAAAACAGCAATGTTTCTAGTTAAAATGAAAGACACATTTTTTATGTAAAATTTTCACAGTGATTTCATATTTTAAAAAATTAAGGGTATTTTTTTATTAACTGCTGCCTTCAAATCTCCTGATAACTAGATTATACATCACATCAAATTTTAATGGTTATTTATTTACTTAACAGAATATTACTGTTGAGAATAACAGACTTCTATCCCTACACCCATATTTTATATTCCCCTAGTGCTTTCCGGTTGAATTTCTAATCTTCACTCTAGACATCTTAGCCTTAATCATGTTCATTTCAGTTCTGTGCTCTGAATACAAATAGCTCATTTTACAACACAAGCATATAAATAATTTTACCTTTTTCTTCTTACCAAATAACTTATTTTGCAAATCTACCTTCCACCTGCAACCCTGGTTCAAGCTACTTTTCTACATGGCTGTAAGCAATTGCAAGCTTATGTTTTATGTTTTAGCCTCTGTAACACCACCACTTTCACTCTTTGAAGAAAAAAACTACCCTCTAACTTGAGAATTGTTTTTCCATTCTAATTTGATTGTCAGCTCTAATTCTATATCTCTAAAAATGCCATTTCTGATCTTTGCCTTTGTAGAAACAAGTCCTTTAATCCACTCATCTAGGTATAAGAATCAAATGAATATGTGAAAAAGAAGAAGAAAAAAAAAACCTAGAGATCATTTTTATCATTGCTTCTTATTCCTTAGGTGCTATTATTTTACTTCTTTCAGAAACCAGAATACTTCTCACCTCTTATCTCTGCTATGGAAAAATTTTCTTAATATTTAGAATGTGCTTGCCCCTTCCTACTACTTGGTGTGCAAAAGTCGGAAGAAGAGTAAGGAGGAGAACCCAAGGCAACACAGTTTCCAGAGATTTGCTCTCAATTCAGGAATGTCTTTGTAATACTACACATTTCAGGCAATATATAAGGTAGGTCTGGGAGACACCAAGTAACAGTGCTGGGGTGTCCAGTCATTAAATATATGAGGACACTCTGACAGTAAGAACAAATGAGTTCCCACATATTTATGCATTTAAGATTCATCTGAAGAACTGCATAATAAACACTATTACATTCAGTAATTTTGTGACACAAGAGTCTAGACTCTTGACAGTCTGAGCACATGTGGTCAGGATAGATTACTGTCAATGCATTATCTTCTCTAAGGATCTGGATCCTTTTAATCCCTGCAACAGTGATTTAGCTCCTCTTCAGATTTGATGGCCACAATTTGAAAACTACTTGGAAAAATAAGAGACCTGGATTAAATGCTCCCTACTTTGGC
Source organism: Madoqua kirkii (assembly GCA_006408675.1). Taxonomy (NCBI): domain Eukaryota; kingdom Metazoa; phylum Chordata; class Mammalia; order Artiodactyla; family Bovidae; genus Madoqua; species Madoqua kirkii. Next base: position 58,005 of record SJYC01132097.1, read on the forward strand.
TGTATAATTTCCAGTAAATCACTTAGTACCATAGGTGCTTGAGTTTTGTAAGGTTTCAAACTAAATCGATAATGCATGCAGAAGCCCCCTGCATGCATGTATGCTAACTCATTTTAGTCAGGCCTGACTCTTTGCAACTCTGTGGACTGTAGCCTGCCAGCTTGTCTGTCCATAGGATTCTCCAGGCAAAAATACTGGAGTGGGTTGCCAAGCTCTCCTCTAGGGGGTCTTCCCAAGCCAAGGGTCAAATACATGTTTCCTATGTCTCCAGCATTGGCAGATGGGTTCTTTATCACTAGCACCACCTGGGAAGCCCAGAAGCTCTCTCTGTACCACCAAAAAGGATATACATGCAAAATACCATTATCTCAAAGAACAAGAGGAAAAGGCCTGAATGAGAATTGCAAGTGATGTGATGAAGAGGGATACAAATTTCTGGAAGCACCTTTGGAGAAATACCAGTGTGTAAGTATTTATGGAGGGCAAAACATACATTCTCAATTCTTCCACCCTGGCCAACTCTCTTCCTGCTGGGACAGTGAGAGAAGAGTGGAGGCAGCCCCACACAATTTATCACAGTTCTTGTATCCTATGTTTAATAATGGACCATTTTTAATGCCTCCTGCAGGGAAGGAAAAAAATCTCTTTCCTCTGTAATAGAAGACGGATGCATACCAGTTTATTGAAATGTAACTTTTATGTGACACTGGAACCTTCAAAAGGAAATGATAACCTGAACAAAAGGTAAAAATTAACATTTTTGTGCAAGGTCTGATGAGGCATGAAAAGTTGTGGAATGATAAAACAAGGTATAAGCTAAGTTGTTACTGGGAGACAGTTAGCAAGGCTTGTCCCTTAGAAGTCCTCTTTGTATTATAGCCTTCAGAGGTAAGGGTGCTCTTTTCCTGTGGTTATATGAAGGGCATCTCTTACACGAGAGTTTTACGCTCCACTTTAGGGAAGATAAGAAAATTCTTTCTACATCTCTCATTTATCAAATTTCCTTTGGCTTGAAATATTTAACATGCTAAATATCCTATTTTGAGATAATATATCCTGAATTCCATCACCTCCAAGGATCATGCTTACCCAGGTTTTCCACCCAAACTCATTTCACCTGCATGAAAAGCACAGCACATTTCTCAGTGGCACAGGGAGCAAAATTGCCACTAGTAGTGTTTTGGTTTTAGAAAAGACAGAGGAACCAGAGATCAAATTGCCAACATCTGCTGGATCATGGAAGAAGTAAGAGAGTTCCAGAAAAACATCTATTTCTGCTTTATTGACTACGCCAAAGCCTTTGACTGTGTGGATCACTATAAACTGGAAAATTCTGAGAGAGATGGGAATACCAGACCACCTGACCTGCCTCTTGAGAAATCTGTATGCAGGTCAGGAAGCAAAAGTTAAAACTGGACATGGAACAACACAACGGTTCCAAATTGGAAAAGCAATATGTCAAGGCTGTATATTGTTATCCTGCTTATTTAACTTACATGCAGAGTACATCATGAGAAACGCTGGACTGGAAGAAACACAAGCTGGAATCAAGACTGCTGGAAGAAATATTAATAACCTCAGATATGCAGATGACACCACTCATATGGCAGAAAGTGAAGAGGAACTAAAAGGCCTCTTGATGAAAGTGAAAGAGGAGAATAAAAAAGTTGGCTTAAAGCTCAACATTCAGAAAACGAAGATCATGGCATCTGGTCCCATCACTTCATGGCAAATAGGTGGGGAAACAGTGGAAACAGTATCAGACTTTTATTTTGGGGGGCTCCAAAATCACTGCAGATGGTGACTGCAGCCATGAAATTAAAAGACGCTTACTCCTTAGAAGAAAAGTTATGACCAACCTAGATAGCATATTCAAAAGCAGAGACATTACTTTGCCGACTAAGGTCCATCTAGTCAAGGCTATGGTTTTCCCAGTCATCATGTATGGATTTGAGAGTTGGATTGTGAAGAAGGCTGAGCGCTGAAGAATTGATGCTTTTGAACTGTGGTGTTGGAGAAGACTCTTGAGAGTCCCTTGGACTGCAAGGAGATCCAACCAGTTCATTCTGAAGGAGATCAACCCTGGGATTTCTTTGGAAGGAATGATGCTAAAGCTGAAACTCCAGTACTTTGGCCACCTCATGTGAAGAGTTGACTCATTGGAAAAGACTCTGATGCTGGGAGGGATTGGAGGCAGGAGGAGAAGGGGATGACAGAGGGTGAGATGGCTGGATGGCATCACTGACTCGATGGATGTGAGTCTGAGTGAACTCCGGGAGTTGGTGGTGGACAGGGAGGCCTGGCGTGCTGCGATTCATGGGGTCGCAAAGAGTAGGACAGGACTGAGCAACTGAACTGAACTGAAAAAATAAGGAAGGGAAAATTCCAGGAAATTAGAACAAAAGAAGTTCCAGGACTGGAGTGAGAACTTCAGGTAAAACAAACAGCACTCCTGGTCACAAAGAGTCAGACATGACTGACAGACTGAACTGAACTGAGTGTTTCTCTTTTGTATGAGATTAAATTAAGCTGATTACTTCAAGACTCAAAAGACTCAGGAAGAACATCTGACCTTCGCCTAACAGTCTAAAAGAATTAAGATAGAGGATATATTCCAAGAAGGGAGCTATCACCATAGATAACTATACTATGAATTAGGTGTGTGGACAGGGAGAAACTTAAGAAAGTCCATTATAATTCTACCAAAGTCTCATTGTCTCTGCATGGCCCAGCAAACAGTCCTTTACCAAACATTTGCTTTTCCATCTTCAAGTGAATTGCCTTTTCCCCCTTTGAAGTCCCAAATCACTACCTCCAACATTCTGTTTTGTCTTTAGCTGAAGACAGTGTTTAAGGTGAGAGTTTCAGCCATTTGAGTAAGTTACTCAGTCTTCCTCGCTCTCTGCCATGGATGCATGTTTTTAAACTTTTGTTTGATTTTCTCCTGTTAATCTGTGTCATGTCAATTTAATTCCTAGAGCAGCCAGAAAAACTTAAAAGGATAGAGAAAAATTTCTTCATCCCTGAAAATGGTATAAGTATTTTCTTTGGAATAGCATTATAAAAATAAGTGAGAGATTTTAGAATAATTTTTCTTTTTTGTTGTAGTTCAGCTCAGTCGCTCAGTTGTGTCCAACTCTTTGTGACCCCATGAACTGCAGCATGCCAGGCCTCCCTGCCCATCACCATCTCCTGGAGTTCACTCAGACTTGTCCACGAGTCAGTGATGTCATCCAGCCATCTCATCCTCTGTCATCCCCTTCTTCCCCCAATCCCTCCCAGCATCAGAGTCTTTTCCAATGGGTCAACTCTTTGCATGAGGTGGTCAAAGTACTGGAGTTTCAGCTTTAGCATCAGTCCTTCCAAAGAAATCCCAGAGCTGATCTCCTTCAGAGTGGACTGGTAGGATCTTCTTGCAGTCCAAGGGACTCTCAAGAGTCTTCTCTAACACCACAGTTCAAACAGGGAAATGAACAAAAGGGCAGTTTTCTAATTTATGAATCAGGACATGCATTGGACTAAACCTCTAAGTTAAATATCTCAGTGTTCAAAATGATGTATGTCTGAAATATTCCAAGCTCTTACTTGAGAATATATGTGGGGAAAAAAAACAATTAGGCCACAGTTCTAAGTATACTCACTCAAATAAAAAACATTTGTAGTTTAAGGTAAATCAGAGTATTCATCAGTGGATATGATATATGAAGGCAGAATTGTTCTATGGTTTTCACTCAGTGAATATTGAGCCAATTTAATGAAATAACTGAGAAAAATGTCATTTAGGTTAGTGTGATCAAGGGTGTATCACTTGAGGTGTGACATGATTTGTCACCTGGGCATTTCTTTACTAATAAACAGAGTTTAGTCAAGTCCGTTGGCACACTTATTGAGAAAATTATGAAGCCATCACTGATCTAGGCCAGATTTGAACTGCTGACCCAGAGGTGCAAGATCCCATATCCGGCTCCTCATTACTTTTGTAACTTTGCTTGCAGAGTCTTCTTAAAGAATTGCTAGGAAAAAGAACACATATTGCTTCAATGTTTTCAGAAAATTTCTTTAATATACTGTTTTAAAATGTGTCTGTTTCACTAATTTGCTGCAGTGATTTGCTTCTAGTATTAATATTCAGGAATTTGAAAGAAAGTAAGATATGTTTTATGCCAAGAAGGAATGAGGAGATTGAATCAACCAATCCTGCTGTGAGATATAATAAGTATGTCTTCATGATTTAAATTTTCCTAAAGAATGATGGAAGAGAGCAATTCACAAAAGTATGCATTTCTACTTGGCAGTCTTATTTATAATTTAAAGGCTATCATTTATCGTCCAAATTCAGTAAACTAGAAAACAACCAAATTAGAACAAAAGAAAATCTCTCACAAATCTTATGACAGTGACAAAATATCTCAAAAAAATCAGAAAAATAGAGTAAGAGTAGACAGATGAAAAATACATTTATTGCTTTTGCCCACCCAGTCTGTGCTTCCTAAGCAGATTCTCATAACTTGGAAAGGGAATATATATTATCCTAAAGCCATGATTAATTTCATGTAACTTTCAAAGCAAGCTGAATAGTTGATCACCTTTGAGAAAGGGATTTCATAAATACATTATTAACATCATCAAGCTAAATTGTAAAATTATTTTCCCAGATGAAAAGAACTTTCACACACTTTGTAAACTATTTCCTGACTCCCTCTCTAGATATGTTAATATATATTTTTTTAACCTATGGCATGACTTTCTGACAACTCTGAAAGCACAAATTTTACTCTCATTGGTTTCTGCAGTGAGAGATATTTCTCTCAAATATTCAGTTATAGTGTATTTCATGCAAAAATGTTTTCAATGGGTGTAGTGTAAAAAGGATATATCTAAGTGACAGCTCAAAAAGAGATTTTTTTAAAAAACAGAAATCTCTTTGAAGCATTAAGAAGGACCAAGTTTAACATGGGATGCTTATTTGTTTCTCTTCTGATTTTAGAGCACTCAACCTTCAGAAAATTATCATTTACTTTACAAAAACAGTAAATGTTCAACTTCAACAGATATCATGCCTACCATCTTATACACTAGGTCATAGCCTTTTCTCCACTCTATAACTTTTAAAGTAATGGGAATTTGACCCAGTCACATAACTCAATTCTGTGCCCCTCCTAGAAATGCAGTTTATCTGCTGGCATTCCTTAAATATATATATGAGCAAGTAGCTTTTGTAACATTTTCTTGACTCCTTTCAAGGTGTCAAGAAGGTGAGGTGCATGTGTTGACAATGTGATAGTGCAGTCTGGGTTATGGGTTATAATGAAGGCAGGAAATAAACTCCAGATTTTCAGTCCTATACACGTGATTGAAACTCAAGTCATATTAAACAACATAATTTTTCTAACCAACAGCAAATCCAAAAAGTTTACATGGCTTGTAGCTTTGTGAGTAACTCAGCCTTTTATGTGTTTGATTATACTATTTTTATTATAATTTTCTGTTTAAAAGAAAAATTGTATTGGTACTTAATTGTTGAAAAAACAAGGGAATTCCAGAAAAACATCTACTTCTGCTTCACTGACTATGCTACAGCTTTTGACTCTGTGGATCACAACAAACTAAAAAATTCGTAAAGAGATGGGAATACCAGACAACCTTACCTGTCTCCTGAGAAATGCACATGCGGGTCAAGAAGCAACAGGTAGAAGCAGACATAGAAATATGGACTGGTTCAAAATTAGGAAAGGAGTACATCAAGGCTGTATATTGTCACCCTGCTTATTTAACTTATGTGAAGTGCCGGGCTTGATGCAATCAAGATTGCCAGGAGAAATAACAATAACTTCAGATATGCAGATGGCATCACCTTAATGGTGGAAAGTGAAGAGAAATCAAAGAGCCCCTTGAGAAAGATGAAAGATGAGAGTGAAAAAGCTGACTTAAAACTCAACACTCAAAAAACAAAGATCATGGCATACGGTCCCATCACTTAATGGCAAATAGATGAGGAAACTATGGAAACAGTGACAGAGTTTATTTTCTTGAGCTCCCAAAATCACTGAAGATGGTGACTTCAGCCAAGAAATTAAAAGGCCTTTGCTCCTTGGAAGAAAAACTATGTCCAACCTAGATAACATATTAAAAAGCAGAGACACCACTTTGCCAACAAAGGTCCATCTAGCCAAAGCTATGGTTTTTCCAGTAGTCATGTACAAACGTAAGAGTTGGATCATAAAGAAGGCTGGGTGTCAAAGAATTGATGCTTTAAACTGTTGTGTTGAAGAAGACTCTTAAGAGTCCCTTAGACTGCAAGGAGATCCAACCAGTCCATCCTAAAGGAGATCAGTCCTGGGTGTTCATTGAAAGGACTGATGCTGAAGCTCCAATACTTTGGCCACCTGATGTGAAGAGCTGATTCACTGGAAAAGATCCTGATGCTGGGAAAGATTGAGGGTAGGAGAAGAAGGGGACAACAGAGGATGAGATGGTTGGATGGCATCCCCAACTCAATGGACAGGAGTTTGAGCAAACTGGGGGTTACTGAAGGCCAGGAAAGCCTGGGGTGCTGCAGTCCACGGGTTCACAAGAGTAGGATATGACTGAGTGACTGAACAAGAGCAACAACAAGAATTGTTGAACAACTATCAGTTTCTCAGATATAAACACACAGCCATTATAGTGAAAGGAATGAGTATCTCCCTCTTATAAAATGATGTAGTGTCTAGATAAACAAATAATCCTTCCAGCAGTAACTCCAATTAAGAAGCCAATTTGACACTGTCTGCTCCTCCACATCCTTACTCTTATATGAATGTAGCATACTCATCCTGTGTTCTGATGTAGACCCACATTCGAAAACTTTCTTTAACACCTTTTCTGATTCTAAAATGCTAAGATTTACATTCATAAACAAATACAGATTTTTCAAGAGGAGAATAAAAGAAAGCTAAAAATATGCAACTAACATATGTGTATATGGCTGAATCTCTTTATTGTGCACATGAAACAATCATAGCACTGTTAACTAGCTATACTATAGTACAAAACAAGTTTAAAAAATACAACTAACAAAAATTCAACTTTAAACTGATATCAAAGGGAAATGATGGTTCTGTGATCAAGGCTGGGGGGGCAAATGGATTAGATACTAATGACCAAATGAAACACTAAAAGAACCTAAGTAATGCCAACACAATTCTCCACCACATGCTATGGAATTTGAAGTGTTTCAATAAGCTGTACCTAAGCTACAGTTAAGAAACCTGACATTGCTGCTGCTATCAACCTGACCCTATGGACAAATGCCTACTTTTTTTTTTGCTAAGTGAAGAATCCTTGAACTGGTATAAAATTCTGCAATCAGGCTGGGTTTTTGAGGGGGGGGTGAAGCTGAACAAATCTGATAAACTGCTTTAAGGAAATGACAGTGACAGGTGACAGGAATTGGGCAGGATGATATAATCCATTTAATCTTTATCAGAGATCTTTATATTCTGCATCAAAGAGCCGTGTTTGAAATAAATAGGTACTCCCATGTGGGGAGAAAAAAATAACAAAGAAAGGTTATCAATTTTCTTGATGACCAAGAGGATCTAGTTCAGTTCAGTCACTTAGTCATGTCCAATTCTTTGCATGGACTGCAGCAGGCCAGGCTTCTGTGTCCATCACCAACTCCCAGGGCTCGCTCAAACTCATATCCATTGAGTCAGTGATGACATTCCACCATCTTGTCCTCTGTTGTCCCCTTCTCCTCCTACCTTCAATCTTTCCCAGCATCAGGGTCTTTTCCAGTAAGTCAGCTCTTCTCATCAGATGGCCGAAATATTACAGCTTCAACCTCAGCATCAGTGCTTCCAGTGGATATTCAGGATTGATTTCCTCTAGGATTAACTGATTTGATCTTCTTGCAGTCCAAGGGACTCTCAAGAGTCTTTTCCAATACCACAGTTTTAAGGCATCAGTTCTCTGCACTCAGCCTTTTTTACTATCCAGCTATCCCATATGTATATGACTATTAGAAAAACCAAAGCTTAGACTCTACATCTTTATAGGCAAGCTAATGTCTCTGCTTTTTAATATGGTGACTAAATTGGTCATAGCTTTTCTTCCAAGGAGCAAATGTCTTTTAATTTCATGGATGTACTCATCATCTCAAGTGATTCTGGAGCCCAAGATAATAACATCTGTCACTGTTTCCATTGTTTTTTCATCTATATGACATGAAATGATGGGAGTGGATGCTGAGTTTTAAGTCAGTTTTTTCATTCTCCTCTTTCACTTTCATCAAGAGTCTCTTTAGTTCCTCTTTGCTTTCTGCCATAATCCATTAAAAATTGGCAGAGTACAGAAGGAAAAAAAAATTGATATTCAAACTGACTCTTTTCAGTACTCCTCTCTATGCAGACTCAAAAATTTGAACTTGTGAATCAACTTTTTCTCCTTCCTGTCTAGCATCTGTGAGAATCTACAACATTAGGGTGAACCTAAGAATTTTGGTAAGTCTCTTACCATGTATCATCTAATAAATCTGTCAACTGAAATAAGATGCGCTATTTGAGAGCTGCAAGTAAAGTTTTACTGGGGGCAAAATGAGGACTGGAGCCTGAGAAAAAGCACCTCAGAAAGCTCCCCTCAGAGACTGCTCCAAAGAGGCAGTGGGAGGAGGTCAATATACAAGGCTTTGGTGAAGGAGGAGTTCAATGTACTTAAGGACTCATTTTACAAAAGGTTTTCTGCTAGTTAGGAGGAGCTGATGTATCATGAAGGGATTTAGTGCTCTTCTAGACATGAGGAGATGGACATCCCAGGGGGCTTCCGGGGTGACGCTAGTGGTAAAGAACCCCCGGCCACTGCAGGAGGCATAAGAGCAAGAATCTTGCCTGGAGAATCCCATGGGCAGAAGAGCCTGGTGGGCTACTGTCCATGGAATTCCAAAGAGCCGGACATGACTCACGCGACTTAGCACAGCACAGTACACAAGGCCTGGGATCATGAAATCACATCCTGAAAAGATCTAACCACCTAAAGACTTGTTCCACCAGTTTCCCTGGAGCACAGAGTGCCTCATTCTCCACTCTGAATTCCCCTCACGGGGTGTTGAATGTTGGCAGCTTCAGCAGCATAGGATTCAGTCTCCACAGAGGCAGATGGTAAACACTCTTGTGGTTGCTGTTCAGTTGCTGGCAAATGCTCTTGGCAAGTGCCAATTTGTACTTGACATGTAAGTGCCAATTTGTAGTTGACAAACCAAAATATCATATGTATTCATAATATAGGAAATTATTTGACTCCTTTCCCATTTCTATTCCTATTCGTATCATTAAAAACTGATGCTTCTTCAAGCTCATTATGTTTCCGTAAAAGTGTACATTAAAGACAGTGGGAAGCATTAAGTCTGAATACCTTTGGTTTTAGTCAGGAGGTGACCTGAGCCCTTAATGCTATTTCAACACTCTTCCTTTGATATTCAAGACTGCAGCATGCTGTCTTCAGGCAATGTACTGCTGAAAAACAAGACTTTAATGATAAAATAGAGGAACAAAGACAAGCTACTAGTGTCAGTGTCAGTAGGTAAATAGCGCTAATCTGTCTTCATTATTGCTATGCAGGCCATAATACCAGGTGGGAGGATGTGTAATATCTTTCACCATTATCCAAGAGCTAAGGACCAAGAGAGACTTAATCAACACAAATGTGGCAATCATTTCAGTCTGAAAATCAGAATACTTTCAAAGAAATTTGACATGTTTCTTTTAAAATGAGGCTACCTCTTACTATCTTTATTCTTTCTCTAGATGGCAGAATGTGTTAGATTTGAATACTTAGCACAAGCTTCTTCTTGGCCAAAAACTGAATAAATAAAACCTTCCAAAACAATAAGATACCTTGATTGGTAGATTTTCTTTTTGTGCTCTTCCTAAAGAGATAAAAACTAAAAGGTAAGAAAAGCAAACAGCAATGTAAAAAATGAAAGTACCTACAATCAAAATTTTCACTGTTATTAAATCCTTTTTTGAACAGTTTTGTTTCTGACCTGTATAGTATTCAGTCCACTAAAAGATACTATTTTGTCTTTATATTTGAAATCTTATATGTGACTGAAACTAGCTAAACCAGATTAATCAAGATTGACTCCATGAAGAATTGTTGAATAAATGACATTTGCCTTGGAGTTCTTTTCTTTTAATGCCTCTTCCAACTGCCTCTATTGAGTGGGGCAATTAGAGGAGAAGGCTGGGCCCTGCCCAGACCACATATTTCTTTTCTTGAAGTCACGAGGCCTCCCCAACCACACTTGTGCAGAAAAGGCTCCTTAGAGGCCAAAGAGGAGTTTTGACAGGGGATATATCCTACCCATTAGCCTTTTCAGTAAAATCCATCTTAGCTAAGAGCTGCAAGCACACACATGAAAGGGTTCTGAGACACACCAAATACAAACTGTGCACGCAGCCTTTTCTGACTCTGTGAACCTATGGACTGTAGCTGATTAGGCTGCTGTGTCCATGGGATTCTCCAGGCAAAAATACTGGAGTTGGTTGCATTGCCTCCATCAGGGGATGCAACAAGGGATTGAAACCATGTCTCTTACATCTCCTGCATTGGCAGGCACATTCTTTACCACTAGTACAATGTAGGAAGCTCTGCGAACTGTGAACCAGGCTAATTGAAATGCTTAGCCAAAGGAAACCCTGAAGAAATGCCCCATAAAAGTTATTCAGACTGCCACGAGAAGGCGACTCAGTGACTCTCCCTGAGTTCACCCTTGTGTCTATCCACATGTACTGTACTCTTTTTTTTTTTCCCCCTTAGTAAATACTTTACTTGTTTCATTACTTTCCAGTTTGGGGGGATTCTTTTCTGCAAAGCCAAAGGGCCAGGGTCCTTGTCACTGACCACTGGTATAGTGGCTAGGATCTGGTGCTTTTGCCACTGTGATCCAGCCCAGACTCTGGCTGGGAACTCAAGCCCCACTTCAAGCTGCTGCTTATTGAGGCCACCTGAGATCATTATGCCATAGTTCTTAACTAACTCTGTTAAAAACAATAGTTCCCAAAGAGTCACTTATGTGAAACCCTATGTCACCAAATTGAGACTTAATTATGGTTTCAGTCTCTCCCAGAAAAGGAATTTTAAATCATGCAGTCAGGAATCACCTGGTCATCATTAGTGACGTCATCTGCCTGATAGACCCTGTCTTCCCCTGAAAGAAAGTGACCTGCCACACCCATTTCACTTTTTGCTAGTAAAACATCCTTGTTCCCAGATCCTTCTTGCCTATAAAAGTCTACTTTTGAACAGTCTCAGAGCCTTTTACCTGCTAGATGGGATACTACCTTATATGTGAAACATTGAATAAAACCAATAAGATACTTTAAATGAACTCAGTTAAACTTTTTAAACAATTCATCATCAAAACTGATCAGTAACTCTGTTCACACCCAAGCCCCACTTCTCACTGCTACCTTTCCTGTGTTCCTTATGTGTAGTAAGTAGACTCACCAGCCATTGAGTTATTAAGGTAAGAAATATGAGGTCATCCTTGATTCTATAATCCAATCTTTATATGTTATTGAGTCTACCCTCTAAACATTTCTTGAAATTGACAATTTTACTCCATTCCCATATGTACTTTCCCCATTATCTCATGTTTCCCTCAATCTGTTCTGAATTGAGTAAACAGTGATTTGATTATATACATAAAATCTGATTAGCTTACTTTTCTGTTTAAACTCATGAATGGATCCTCACATATTTGGAATAAAGGTCACATTCTTTCATTTTGCTTGAAGTGAAATGAAGTTGCTCAGTCGTGTTCAACTCTTTGCGACCCCATGGACTGTAGCCTACAAGACTCCTCAGTCCATGGGATTTTCCAGGCAAGAGTACTGGAGTAGGTTGCCATTTCCTTCTCCAGGCGATCTTCCTGACCCAGGGATCAAACCTGGGTCTCCTGCATTGTAGGCAGATGCTTTACCATCTGAGCCACCAGGGAAGCCTGAAACCCATTTTGCTCCACATACATGCTCAGTCACTCAGTTGTATCCGACTCTGTGACCCCATGGACTGTAGCCCACCAGGCTCCTCTGTCCAAGGGATTTCCCAGCAAGAATACTGGAGTGGGTTGCCATTTCCTTCTCCAGGAATCTTCCAAACTCAGGGATTGAATCCATGTCTCCTGCATCTCCAGTATTGGCAGGAGGATTTTTTTACCACTGGATCATGTGGGAAACCCCAGTTTTGTTCTGGATCCAACTCACATCTTCAGTCTCTTTTTTCTCAGCTCTTAGTTCTTCTCTATTATCTTCAAATTTATTCTGAGACGAAATAAAATGACAGTTAACAAAGTTATAAATTTACATAGCAGATATGGTCACCTGTAAGAAGTCAGTGTGATTTTAATATATGTTATATGAAGAGCTTACAAGAGAGAAAGTTGGGCTGGTGGATTGTGATGAACTCAGAGGAATAAAAGTGACACACTAAGGAACATAGATTTAACGTTGAAGGAAATAGGTTTCAAGGTTTTTGAGTCAAGGATAAATCTGATCAGTGTTATAGTTTAGGAAAAGGAAACTTGGAGCAACTGGTAAAATTACCTGGGTGGTGTGTGCAAAATTGGATCCAGTGCAATACTGGATCAGGAAACTAGTAAAGAAGCTGCTGCAGTAAATTAGAAGAAAAGTAAAGAGATCTTCCAATATGGTAGTAGCTGTGGGAATGAGAAGGAAGGGATCAAAGTGAAAGTTATTATGAAGGAAAACCAATAGTTCTTGGTGAGCAATTGGCTGTGGATGGCAAAGAGAGTCAAAGATGACAGGATTTGTGCATATGACTAGGAAGAAGATAGTACTGTTAACACTTAAGACATGCTGGAGAAGGAGCACAGCATGTCCAGCTTTAGCCTTATTGGATTTGAAAAATATTGTGCTACACTGCCATTCAAGTAATGTTCATAGTAGGACAATGAAAATTTCAGACTCATTTTGTATGTTAAGATTTTACCTGGTTATTATTTTTTGAAACACATACTCCTGTTGCTCTTATAGAAAAAAAATTACACTGCCTTTGTAATTTATAATTCTGTAAAGAAATATTCAAATCACAGTGAGGCACAGGGCAAGACTGGCTACTCAACTTACAGGGTCCAGTGAAAAATGAAAATATAGGGTTCCTGGTTCAAATATTAAGGGTTTCAAGATAGCAAGAGCATTGAACCAAATGCAGGGCTCTTCTAAGCAATGAGTCCTGTGCAGCTACATTGATTTCACACCTATGACACCAGCCCTAGGGTAAGGATCAAGTATGCTACCTCTAATAGTGTCATGATTACCAGGAAAAGAGATTTCAAGTGTCCATCTGTGTCCTCTTATGCATTTCAAAATGTACTTAAAATTCTAGTGGGGCACAATCAGCTTTACTCAACTTGTATGTGCTTGATAGAATCATAGTTAGGCCTAATATACTTTCTCTGATGGAACTCCCAACACATTTACTACTTGTCAATAAAGATAAAAATGTTAGAAAAAAAATGTTGAGAAAGTAAAATTGTTAAAAAGTATTCTCCCTTTTGGTCTATTCTTCCTTATTATGTTAGATGTCCTAAAACTGTTTATCAAAAGTGGGACCAAAAAAAAGAAAAAGAAACATGAATGGGCACTGAAAAATAATTCGGGAGGAGTTACACTGCTAGTCTAAAGTGAACCTCTTGGTATTTTCAATGAACACTGTCTAGTGCAAGTTACAAGTACTCTTCTAAACCCTTTATAAATATTAACTGACTTAAAATCTCTTATGAAGTAGGTCTACTTTTCTTATCTCCCAGGTAAGAAAATCAAGACACATAAAAGTTAATGATTACTTACAATTAACATTACTTTGCCAACAAAGATCCGTTTGGTCAAGGCTATGGTTTTTCCAGTGGTCATGTATGGATGTGAGAGTTGGACTGTGAAGAAGGCTGAGTGCCAAAGAATTGATGCTTTTGAACTGTGGTGTTGGAGAAGACTCTTGAGAGTTCCTTGGACTGCCAGGAGATCCAGCCAGTCCATCCTAAAGGAGATCAGTCCTGGGTGTTCATTGGAAGGACTGACGTTGAAGCTGAAACTCCAATATTTTAGCCACCTGATGCAAAGACCTGACTCATTTGAAAAGACCCTGATGCTGGGAAAGATGGAGGGCAGGAGGAGAAGGGGACGACAGAGGACTAGATGGTTGGATGGCATCACTGACTCAATGGACATGGGTTTGGGTGGACTCTGGGAGTTGGTGATGGACAGGGAAGCATGGTGTGCTGCAGTTCATGGGGTTGCAAAGAGTCAGACATGACTGAGTGACTGAACTGAATTGAAGGTTATATAGCAAGAAGTGGCAAAACTGAAACCTCAACCAGGGTGTTCTGGCCCAAGAATGCATGTTCTTACCTAATTCTCAGTGCTGTTCTCTCAGTACACTACCACTACCACACAAACACAAGCCAAAACTGAATGGTTACATAATTTCAAAATTCCATGGAAAATGATTATTTGATTTATATAAAAGCATTTTTGAAAAATACTCCCAATAGAATGAACAAAACTGTGAATAATTATTGAAAGTGTCCAAAAGAGAAATGGGCTTTCCTGGTGGCTCAGATGCAGGAGACTAGGTTTTATCCCTGGGTTGGGAAGATCCCCTGGAGAGGGGAAGAGTAACTTACTCCAATATTCTTGCCTGGGAAATCCTAGGGACAGAGGAGCCTAGTGGGCTACAGTCTGTGGGGTCCCAAAAAGTCAGACATGACTGAGTAACTAACACTTTCAAAAGAGAAACAGTAAAACATTTTGTAAATTTTGCATAGAAAATATAGAGGTAATTTAGCATTACAAATATGTACCATCTATAATTGTAATTCTTGTACCTATCCACAATTTGAAATTTAAATCAGTAAGTTGTCATCTAATGTATAAACTCTGATTTTACATGTCTTTTGGGGAGGGTAGAATGGGATCTTCTTGAACTTTTAAATTGGCTGCTTGATTTTTTGAATCTCCCAGCCTTATGCCTAATATGTGGAAAAGGTAAGGAATGCTTATTTTATTTCCTGTGTGTCATTTTATACTGTAATACCTTTAAGTCAAAAATGTGTACAGCTTATATTTTTCAAGAGGTTGGAAGTATTTGGACAGTATGTATTGATTGAAAGTCACTGATTGGAAGGAGACTTGAACTGGTGAGCAGTCAGACCCATAGAAGATAGTCTGACAGTTTTTGCAGAATTCAACTCAACATACATGTATAATTTTCTAACACGTATGAAAGAGAAAGCAACACCTACTATTAATATTAGTGCCTATTCTAATTCACTGTTTACCTGTTTTCAAACTTTTCTAAACCTAAGGTGATTATAAAACCTTCCAAACCATGGAACACATTGGAAAGTAAAAGAAAGTAATAATAAAAATTATGCTGTGATGGCAGGTACACCAAAACTGTCCAAGGCAAGCTAGGGTGTACAGTCACTCAATGTATTACCAATGAAATCTAACTCAGCTTTACTTTAACCAATAATTCATAACCCAACATCAAAAAATTAGAAAATTTTATTATGCTCTTTCAAAGTTGATAATATTAGCTTATTAGCCCAAGTATAACCTTATGCATTTTGACTCATTTCCTATGACTCAACCACAAGAATGTATGCATGATTTTCAGCTCACTCATTCTGAATTCTCAGATACATAAGTAGAAAATAAAAGCTTAAAAAAGTGAAACTTATCATGCTTATATCAATTTTGAAAGATATGGGAGAGAAAAAGGTGGGAGTAGAGAGAGAGAAGAAGGAAGAGGAAGAAGACAGAATGTCAATTACAAATCTGGGCAAATGAGATAGGCGATAACAAGTTGAAGAATTAATACCTGTGAATACCTGGTTCATTGACTGCATAAACATACCCAGACTCAATAAGGCTCAGAGTTATGGAGAACAACTAATCAATTTTGAGGCACATCTATATATTAATCAATGTCAATGTACTGTCTAGAATTTTGATATTGATAGAGTTAATATTTATGTATGAGACCCTAGAATCTATGACATTCTCATCTGTGATTTTCCCGAGTCACCAATTTTACTAATAATCTGAGTATGGGAGTAAACCACTCAACCAGTAAGTAATCTCAGTGAACTATGTTCACCACACTCACACCTTGAAATGGGCTCTACTTTTCTTCCTTCATCATTATCATGTATTTCACAGCAGAAATTTATGCTATGGTAGTACACAATGATGTGATGGCTTACTATTATCTACAATGAAAAAATTTTCTTCCCAAGAATTGGAATCATTTGGTACATAGGCAACCCCCTTCTAGTAGGAAAATCCAAAAGTGTAAGTCATAAGACTGTTGAAAGAAACTGAAATTTGTAGAGGGAAAATTGGATATTTTCACAGGATAGGGTGAAGCTATGTGAACTACTGGATTATCCTTCACTTTAGGAATTTTTCTAAAGAACTTTGGCCCTTTGAATCAAAGTACTGCTTTTCCTACATGGTATTAGATAAACACTGAGAATTCATGCTCTGCAGTGTTCTTTTTCTCTTTGAATGCCCACAAGCACCATTATGTCAAGTCAAGCAAGGTACGACACGATTGACTAGCCTGCAATTTTCTTTTACATCAATCACATTTCAGACCTGTCTCCTTGAGGTTACACTCTGGTCACCTTGATCAGATGTCGGCATATCCCAGGTCCCTACCATCAACCCATTTATAAATCATTTCTCAGGATATGGGCTGCTAACTTCAGCTCTCTCTACCTCTTAAAATTTGCTTGATCTTTTTCTGTTTTGGTCTCAAAGTGAGACTTTATCCCCAAATTCAGAGGCTTCCTCTAATAGTTCCTATGTACCAAATACAGTTTTAGAAAAAATTTATTTCAATATTTAGACAATTTATGAGTAATTAACCCATTCATAGAAAATTGTACTGATTCAGTCGCAAAAAAAAAATTGAGATTGATATGAACAAAGAAAGGCAAAAAAATGCTATATAATAATAGATGTTTTGCCTATACAAAATAAAGATAAAGGCTTCACTTTGTTAAAAATGTGTGTGTTTTTCTGGCAGGGATTTCAATTATGAGACTAGAGATTGGTGTCACTTCTTCCTTTGGTCTATTATTTTGTGACTAAACCACCTCAATAGTAAAAGGTGAAAGTGCTGATTGCTCAGTCATTTCCAACTCTTTGCAATCACATGGATTGTAGCCTATCAGTTTGCTCTATCTATGGAATTCTCCAGGCAAGAATACTGGAGTGGGTTGCAATTCACTTCTCCAGGGAGTCTTTCCAATTCAAGGATCTAACCTGGTTCCTGAACTGAAGGCAGATTCTTTACTATCTGCACCACCCTGGAAACCAGCTCAATACAACAGCTTAAAACAATGTTTCTTGTTCTTTTTTTCATGATTCTGTGTTTGACTGGGCTCAACTGCATAGTTCTCTCCATGTGTGATTGGCAAGAGTTATCCACATGGCTGCCTTCATCTAGGCATGTGGTAGTACAGCTGGGGCTAGATGTCCAAGGAGACCTCATTTTCATAGCTGGGAGTGGATCTTGGCTGTCAACTGAGCACTTGTTTGGCTTCCATGTGGCTTTTTTCTCTGCAGTAATCAAGACTTACTTTCTCACATGGCAACTACATTTCAACAAAATGAAAGCAGAAGATAATGGGCCTCTTAAAGATTAGATTTGGAACTGGCATAGAATCATTTCATCATGTATTATTGTTCAAAACAAGTCAAAGCATGAACACAGAATCTAGGGGAATGTAATGTTCAAAGTCTTTCAAGCTAAGCTTCAATAGTAGGTGAATCAAGAACTTTCAAATGTTCAAGCTGGATTTAGAAAAGGCAGAGGAAACAGAGATTAAATTTCAAACATCCATTGGATCATAGAAAAAGCAAGAGAATTCCAGGGAAAAAATATAATCTTGCCTTATCGACTATGCTAAAGCCTTTGACTATGTGGATCACACCAAACTGTGGGAAATTCTTAAAGAGATGGGAATATCAAACCACCTTACCTGTCTCCTGAGAAACCTGTATGCAGAGTCTAACTGTTGCTTACAGTTAGAACAAGACATAGA
>SJYC01132098.1:0-25440 GCA_006408675.1 Madoqua kirkii
GGCGTGCTGCGATTCATGGGGTGGCAAAGAGTCGGACACGACTGAGCGACTGAACTGAAGAGAACTGAAGTCAGTTCAACCTGTAATTAAATTTTAGATGCTTGTAGATGTGTTACTGTTTTAATTATACAGTTTTAAAATGTAGTTGATATAACATGGTAAACTTCCTGCCTAAAGTATTGATTTTTTTTTCTTCTAGGAGTAATATGGGAGATACTGTTATTACTTTAAAATGTGTATATCTACCTGTCATCTTTCCCCAAATTCCCTGATTTTGACCCAAGTTGAACCTTTTACCAGCTTCAGAGAACAACTGATTATTGGACGAAAGCTACCATTATTATGACTCTATTTTTTTGTCAGTGGTGAGTCTAGGCTTGACCACTACCTAGTTGTGTCAAGTGAGACACACAAAAAAATCTTTTAGGTGACCTCTATATCCATGAAATGAGTTTTGCATCCTACTTTTTTGCCTTTGGATGAAATTTTGATGTCACAGGCCACAGCAGCCATCCTGTAGCAAAAGGAGATAAAGAAATGCAAATATAAGAAACGTACGTGAAGGGTGAAGTAGAATGATAAAATCTGCTTTGGATTGTCAATCTTGGTCTTATTCAAGACATAATTAGATGCTAACTTTGAATAAAAGTTTTTACTACATAAGTTACTGTTATCAGATTTTTGTAAGTATACAAACACACGTTAACTGATATAGGTGAAAGGACATTTCAGACACCAAAACACAAGTAATCATAAACAAAAGATAGCTAGATTACTACCATGTGTAAAATAGATAGCTAGTGGGAATCTGCTATATAGCACCGGGAGCTCAGCTCAGTTCTCTGTATTGTCAATCTTGGTCTTATTCAAGACATAATTAGATGCTAACTTTGAATAAAAGTTTTTACTACATAAGTTACTGTTATCAGATTTTTGTAAGTATACAAACACACGTTAACTGATATAGGTGAAAGGACATTTCAGACACCAAAACACAAGTAATCATAAACAAAAGATAGCTAGATTACTACCATGTGTAAAATAGATAGCTAGTGGGAATCTGCTATATAGCACCGGGAGCTCAGCTCAGTTCTCTGTGATAACCTAGAGGGGTGGGATGAGAGGGGATGGAGATCCAAGAGGGAGGGGATATATGTATACATATACCTGTTTCACGTCATTGTCCAGCAATTGTACTCAAAATAAATAAATAAATAAAGAATAGATTAGAATTCTTGTAAACATATGGAGTTCCTCTCAAAGGATTCATCAACTGCAGAAATGTTTGGACCAAACTTGTTTTATGAAATTTCTGTAAATTTTGTAGAGAATTCAGTGTTACTTATTAGTGGGATAGTGTCTAGTATCAATTGATAAATGCAGTCATGCAGAGATAAACACCATTCAAGACTGCTCTGTTCAGATTTTTCAAGAAAGATATTTTGGAGATAATACATCTGATAAAATTCACAGAGCTTGGTGATATATATATACATAGCATTCACTTGATGTTGTTTAGTTGCTAAGTCTTGTCTGACTCTTTTGTGACCCCATGGACTATAGCCTCACACACTTCTCTGTCCATGGGATTTCCAAGGCAAGAATACTGGAGTTGGTTGCCATTTCCTTCTCCAGGAGATCTTCCCAACACAGGGATAGAACCTGTGTCTCCTGCATTGTTAGGCAGATTCTTTACCATTGAAACACTTGGGAAGCCCCATAGCATTCACTGAAGTGAAAAAGAAAGTGTTAGACATTCAGTTGTGTCTGACTTTTTGTGACTCCATAGACTGTAACCCACCAGATTTCTCTGCCCATGGGATTCTCTAGCAAAAAAAGTACTGGAATGGGTAGATTCCCTTCTCCAGGGGATCTTCTCTACCAAGGGAAGATTGAACTCAGGTCTCAAGCAATGCAGGCAGATTTTTTATGGTCTGAGCCACCAGAGGAATGAACAACACCCACTATTATGTTGTAATCACTGATCCTTCCAGACCTGGCAACCTTCTTCTCAATCTCCCCACTCATTCCACACCACTCACTCACCAAATCCTTTTATAAAAGGAGAAAAAGTATTTGTTTCAGTAATATTGCAGTCACTTAAAGACACATATGTTTAAAGCAACTCAGTATGTAAGACGAATTTCAATGTAAAATAATTTTGCCATTTAAGCCTTTGGCAAAATTGCCAAATATGTTGAGCTTATGTTTGGTGTCCTTTGCCTGCCCCACTTTATGTATGAATCTTTTCATACCTTTACTCTTTTGGGTCAGCTTATATCTTCCTTTGTTTTATTTTTTAAATTTCAATCCCTTTTCTCCTTCCTTCAACTTTTGACACAATTTTCTCTGTTGAAAATGCCAATATCCCTGTTTCCCTTCCCCCAAGGGCTTATTAGCCCCATCATTTTTGCAACTGATATCATTTAAGAAGAAAATAATTTAAATTCATTCAAAGTAAAGAATGACTGGCTGATAGGCTCAACTACCCCCCATAATTATTTTTATTTTAAAACAAGGAGATTATTAACCTAAATTACACTCATTAGAGAAGCAGCTGGCATATAGGATTTAGCTTCCTTTTCAGCTGACCACATCACTCATCCTCACCAGGATTCACTCTTTTCTTTTAAAAGACAAGTTTGAATTAGAGAATTTTTACAAGTTCTTAAAAAAGTCAATATCCTGTGACTCTTTACATATGCAAAGAGGACAATTTTGAGTTAGAGGCCCTACATATTACGCCATTTCTGTAACACATGTATGAATAATTTGGCAAACTGGTTCACTAATTTTCATTTTGACCCAAAAGATGGCGATTCTAAAAAATGATAGTTTTGAAACATGAAAATTCTCACAACCGAGTTTTTCTGCTTGCTAATTAACTCTTCTAAAGAGTTTTTTCAGTTATTACCACATTGAGAATGAATAAAGATTTGTGTGGGGGACGATATTTGATCACTGTACTCATTTGTTCTTTAAGGACAAACTCCAGAGTGGTCAGAGCATTTTTACAGGTGTTGAAACGCACTGTCTTCTGCAAAAAGACGCACATCTGCATGCAGAAGATATAGGTCCACATAGAATACTTGGAACCTTTGCTGCTGCTGCTATTGCTGCTGCTAAGTCACTTCAGCAGCCCACTGGGCTCCCTCATCCCTGGGATTCTTTAGGCAAGAATACTGGAGTGGGTTGCCATTTCCTTCTGCAATGCATGAAAGTGAAAAGTGAAAGTGAAGTCGCTCAGTTGTGTCCAACTCTTCATGACCCCATGGACTGCAGCCTACCAAGCTCCTCCATCCATGGGATTTTCCAGGCAAGAGTACTGGAGTGGGGTGCTATTGCCTTCTCCTGGAACCTTTGCTATCAGCTAGAATTTTCCTTTGAAATTTAAGTAAACAGTAATAGTAATTAAGACTAGCATGCATCCCTTGAGCAAATTCAACTTCAGTTACAAAAGGGGGAAAAAAAATACTGTCTGGATTTTAATTGGCTAGACTTGCCGCCCATCTCCTGTATGTGATGAAAGGTGACCAGATGAAGAAAAGCAGCAGTAAATTCTAGTTATTGCTCAGGGAATTGCTGTAGCATTTCATTTTAAATGCAATTCAAAGTGAAATGCAATTAATAAAAAGGCTTACGACAAGACAAGTTTATTTTAGAGTGGTATAACGCAATTTGGGGTGATGCTGGAATTCTACAGAGGAATATTAGATGATCTACAGAGCAGGAAATGACTTCCATTAGTGAGACTTGGAACAGAATTGATATCAGTCAGGAAGTATGGACGACAGGAGTCCAGTATTTTCACAACATGTCACGTCTCCCTCAGGATGCTTACTGCTAAAGAGCTGAGGGAAAAGTTTTAAAATAGCCATTTACCTCTTGATAGGTAGCTTAAAGGTACAGGAGATTTAAATTCAATCTGAAACTGATGACCAGCAGACTCAGTACTGTGCTGAGAGTTGTTTTTACAGAATGGTACGGAAGTTTGTAACCACATTAGTTCTTGCCCCAAATAGAAACACTGATCCTTAACTTTGCAAAAGTTTCCAGCATGGCTTCCAAATTCTTGCAAGACCCTTTGGTCTATCCTGCGGCGTATCTTTATGTGATGTATTTTCATGCTAGGTTCCCATGGATTCCACACATCCAAGGTGTCATTTTAGCACAGCAAAAATCTCAACCCAACTTTTATTGCACTTGGGATCCAGTGGATCCTGATCTACTTCTCTGTAGAGCAAGATGTAAGATTATTCACTCATTTCAGCATGGAAAACTAGAAAATATTTATGTTCAGTGATGGATTTTTGGTACCGTGTGGGGATATAAATGGAAAAAAAAGGCACAAAAACAGAGCCATTCTGTTTGTGCATATAAAAAGATTTCTTTGGTTTGGAGCTTTGGTATCTATTTACAAGATAGAGCTTTATTTGTGACAGGCTGTATTCATAACGTTGCAACCATGTTTAAAACTAAATAAGTGGGGAAATGGAGTGCTGCATCTTTTATACACACTGAACAGAGCATATAATGGATCTCTTTTAAATGTCTGTGAATTCAGTTTCTTTGGCCACACCAGAAGACATTGCTTTTCCTGTTGAAAAGATATAGTGCCAATTGTTTCTCATGAGGTATATCTACATGCTGCATTGTCTCTCATCAGGTTTCACAGGTGGTGCTAGTGCTAGAGAACCTGCCTGCCAATGCAGGAGATGTTAGAGATGTGGATTTGATCCCTAGGTCAGGAAGATCTCCTGGAGGAGGGCATGGCAACCCACTCTATATTCTTGCCTGGAGAATCTCATGGACAGAGAAGCCAGGCAGGCTACAGTCCATGGGGTCTCACAGACAGACACAACTGAAGTGACTTAGTAATGTAGCATTTGAAGGAAAAAAAATTAATGCAATGTAATTATGAAACAAAGTAGCTACTATGGTAAGTATGAAATGCAGACATTGCCACTGGGTCATTATTTTAATCTTAATGCTGAGACACTGAAGATATTGCCCTGCAGATGGATATCCAACAGTTTTGAGTTTCTTAATCTTTTCTTGCCCAGGGTGCCTTCTGTTTAAAGAACAGAATTCTGTAGCAACTTTCATCTCCACATTACTAAATAATTATGCTGAGGGCATGTAAACTTTGCTATTAAATGTGGGACTAGACAGATTATAATAACCCATCCTTTTCAAAGTTTTATAAAGCACATTTCAATACTCCTATCTCATTTGATCTTCAAAGCAACTCTATTTTTATCCCCACTTCATAGATGTGAAAATTGAAATGCAGCAAAGAAACAAAACTTTCCTGTTGTTTCAAAGCTAGCAAAGTATCAGAGCCAGGAGGACACAGGTCTTCCTATCCTTATAAAATGCTCTTTCTAGCATGTGATACCATCTACCAGAGCTATTCAATACCATGATCTTCCATCACTGTTAAATTCATAATATTTAGCTGACCCTACATATTAGTCTGTAACTTTAGGCATATTTCCCTCTGCGCCCTTTAATGGAGAAGTTATTCACCAACAAACAGTGGTTTCTGGCTTCTCTTCACCCAGACTTCTGAGCACAATTATAGCCTCATGACTTAAGAGTTTTCCAGAGCTACTATTCTTTTCTGAGATGTTACCCAGATCCTTTTTATAAATGACTTCATGCAGTAGAATGGAAATATAAGATCACCATTCTTTATTCTCCTGTTCAGATCCTCAAGTATTTTCTGAGAGTCTACTTGGTGTCAGATCCTGGGCTACAGTCCTTAGAAATGACTATTAAAGAAAATACTTGATACCACATCAGCTCTGATGACCTTGGCTGAGCTAACCATGGAGTCTTGCTCTTTTTCTAAAAGAGAAACTTGATTAACATTTGCTGAAGTTCAGGGTTGAACACCAATACTGATGTTGCTGCAGCTAATGCTAAGTCTCTTCAGTCATGCCCGACTCTGTGCGACCCCATAAGACAGCCGCCCACCAGGCTCCCCCATCCCTGGGATTCTCCAGGCAAGAACACTGGAGTGGGTTGCCATTTCCTTCTCCAATGCATGAAAGTGAAAAGTGAAAGTAAAGACACTTACTCATGTCCAACTCTTAGTGACCCCATGGACTGCAGCCTACCAGGCTCCTCTGTCCACGGAATTTTCCAGTGAAGAGTACTGGAGTGAGTTTCCATTGTCTTCTCCCATACTGATGTTGAATGCTTTGTAACTCCAATAAATACAGTTCAGAAGTTTTGATGATTGTCTTTTTATTCTTCCCTTATCTAGCAAGCTGCAGAGATCATGAGTACTCTGGTCTGCAGGGTTGAGAGGCACACTGCCTGTCAGTGCCTGTGTGGTTGATGAAGCAGTCTGTATGTAGTCCAAAAAGAAATAAGTTCCTGTGTAGCCAGTAAAATACAGAGACAGGAGTCCAATGCCTTGCAAAGTTATTTTTGACCTGTTTCTTGTGACAATCTTGATAATACAGATATACGTACATGTTTATATGTTAAGGACAAAATGTACAATCTCTGAGTTGTATCTTTAGGATTGTGATGGAATGTTTTGTGCTTTCAGAAGATAACTCTAATAATGTGGATGATAAGTTAGGAAAGATAGAAAAGAACAAGAGACAATGTTATAATCTAAAGAAAAGTGGGACCTAAAAAACTACAGAAGAAATGGGAATACAGAGAAGCTAAAAAATTCAGTGGACTCTTTAGATATGATAGGGATTAAACATAGAAAGATATGTCAAGGTTTTCAGTTGAGAGAGTTAAGAGAAAATAATGTCCTAGGATAGATAACACATACATGGGTATCAACTCAGAAAAAAAAAATTAGATTCTACAAAGATTAGCTTGATATCACTTTGAAATACCTATACTGGTGATTGATGGGAAACTAGTGTTCAAGAAAGATTAATGATGAGGATTTGGGGGTCAACAATGTTTGAACTAGAATCAAAGTCATAAACATTTAGAGTGATAAGACCGTTGGCCGAAGAAATTTGGAGACATACAGCTTTTAAAGAGAGAAGGGAGAACAAGAAAAGGATCTGAAGAAGTATTCTGAAATGTATGGAGGAAAAAAAGAGTGATGGCAAAACAAACTGGAAAGAGTTTTTTTTTTTTTAATGTTCAAAGCTGTCAAGTTCAATTAAGGAAAAATCACTAAAAAGCATGCTTTGAATTTAAAAAACATTTTCCAGGCAACTTAAAGAGAGTAGCTTCCTTAGAGTGCTGGAAACAGAAGTCAGATCGCAGGGCACTGGGGAATGGATGGAAGGAAGAAGTAGAAATCACACTTCCTTGTGGCTAGGTGAGGTCCCTCTTGACTTAACTTCTCCAATTAAGGCGAACAATTATAAAGCTGCTTTCTCTTTCCTTGCATTCTCTCCCACTGCCACAGGAAAGAACAGCTCTGACTCAGCTTTTACTTTGTGAGGTATGCTTTACAGGGTAAAAACTGCATAGATTTTACAAGAATTTTGACAAAATGTATACATCCATTTATCACTCAACTTAAGACACAGAACAATTCTATTACTCCTAAAGTTTCCTCATGTCATTTTTTCAACCATGTTGTAGTTCATTTCTTTTCACTGCTAAGTAAGTCTCTTGTGTGTGCATATCATAATACATTTATCCATAATAGCCATTCTCTTATTGACAGGAATGTGGGTTGTGCCATTTGGAGCTATTATGAAGAGAACTACAATGAATATTCCTGTTAAAATTTTTGTGTGAGCATATGTTTTCACTTTTCTCAAATGAATACCTAGAATGTATTAGTAGATTATTAGAAAAGTTCATGTTTAACTTGCATTATGGAAATTGTCAGAAGGATTTCTGACAATAGAGGTTGTACTATTTTACTTTCCCACCAAAAATATATATATATATAGAACCAGGCAGTCATCAAGCAGAGGAGGACAGTGCCATAAGGGGTGAGGAATCAATTATGCGGGAGAATTCTTGGTTCTTGAATTGAACAATAATCTCCCACCACTGTGGACCACCTCCTTGAGCTTGCTTCCACCAGAATGACTCAAATGCACCAAGGAAGCAGAACAATGGACTCAGTCCACCCTGTACAGGCACCAAGAGGCACTTTTGTAGAGAATTTGTGAAAGTGAAATTTAGCACACAGTCCTATTGGATTCTTTTCGATCCCAGACTGTAGCCTGCCCAGCTCCTCTGTCCATGGAATTCCCCAGGCAAGAGTACTGGAGTGAGATGCTGTTTCCTTTTCCAGGGGATCTTCCTGACCCAGGGTTTGAACCTAAGCCTCCTGCATTGCAGGCACATTCTTTACCAACTGAGCCACTAGGGAAGCCCAGAGAATGTTTAAACAGTGATAAAAATCACCTACAGTTCATTCTGTTTTTGTCATCATATATTGTTTTTGTTGTTAAGTTGTGTCCAGCTCTTTGTAACCCACAGACTGCAGCATGCCAAGCTCCTCTGCTCTCCACTTTCTCCTGAAGTTTGCTCAAATTCATGTCTATTGAATTGGTGATGCTATCTAACCATCTCATTCATGTACTGTATTTCTAAACAATGTCAGTGATACACACGCAAATGAATAACTTTCTTGTTCAAGTCACTGTAGATTTTTTTAAAAAAACATGTATCTACTCTTGATCTTTTTCTCTAAAATATCTGTGTTTAAGATCTATAATCTTGAAACAAATTTATGATTACCAAAGAGGAAAGCAGGGATGATAAATTAGGCGTATGGAATTACCAGATACACACTGCTGCTGCTGCTAAGTCTCTTAAGTCGTGTCCAACTCTGTGCGACCCCATAGATGGCAGCCCACCAGGCTCCCGTCCCTGGGATTCTCCAGGCAAGAACGCTGGAGTGGGTTGCCATTTCCTTCTCCAATGCATGAAAATGAAAAGTGAAAGTGAAGTCACTCCGTTGTGTCCAACCCTCCTACCAGGTTCCTCTGTCCATGGGATTGTTCAGGCAAGAGTACTGGAGTGGGGTGCCGTTGCCTTCTCTGACTAGATACGTACTACCATATATAAAAAAGATAAACAGGGATCTATTGTAGAGCACAGGAAACCATATTCAATATCTTATAATAAACTAGTGGAAAATAATTTGACATATATATACATATACATATATATTTGCTGAATGATTTTGCAATATACCTGAAACTAACAGTATTGTAAATCAACTAACTATACTTAAAAAATAAAAAAGATCCACATTCTTGGATTATTATATACTTTGTTTTTCATGAAATCAAATTTTTAATAACAAAGATACTATTTTAAACATGGAAAGATATACATAGCTAAGTCTAGTTTTTAAAAAGCAAAAGTATCTAGGGGGACATATATTGTGCCAACATTTAATATTATTGACAAATAAAATGGAGAGGTGGGAAGGAGGTTCCAGAGGGAGGGAATATATGTATACTTATGGTTGATTCATATTGTATGGCCAAAACCAACCCAACATTGTAAAGCAATTATCTTCCAAATAATTTTTTAAGTCATTAAAGTTATGAGCATCTTCTTAAATATATGAGTTATGAACTATAACTAATCAAATCAAGTAGCTTCTTACCTACTCTTTATATTACACAGCCAGAAACAACTTTATGGAATTAATGCTTTCATAGAGATACATCATATTTAGAAAAAAAAATATTGAGACCTGTATTATGTAGGAGTATGTTTGGCCATCCTCCTGAGATCATTGAGCAGCATAGCCACACCAGCGGCACCAGCAAGGTGCCACATCAAGGCTATTACAATTATGTCATCTCTCGTTGCATGTCATCCCTCACCTGGCCCACTAAAACAAAGCCAACCTCCAAATCACATCTCATCACAGCACTGTAATTTCTTGACCCAGGAGGCTGATGTTTGCTTGCCTTTAACATCTTTACATCAACCTTGAGAGTGAACATATCTTCCTGTTTCTGAGTTACCGTCTTGGCTTCTTCTTAGTAAAGTCCTTCTGCCTGACAAGAACACAGTTACAGACTAGGTTAGTATACTTCCCTTGCACTCCCTCATGTGATAGAAAATGAGCTCTTCTATAAATGGAAGAAAGGAGAAACAAGAAAACCAAAACAGAGAGAAAATGGTGACAGCTAATAGAATATATTATTTTGGGATCTCTAGTTGCAGAGTAGGGCTTCTCTGGAGGCTCAGATGGTAAATCGTGTGCCTGCAGTGTGGGAGACCTGAGTTGGACCCCTGGTTAGGAAGATACCCTGGAGAAGGAAATGGCCATGCACTCTGGTACTCTTGCCTGCGAAATTCCATGGACAGAGGAGCCTGGTAGGATACGGTCCATGGGGTTGCAAAGAGTCAGACATTTCTCTTTCAATTGCAGAGTAAAATAAATTACACAATACATTCAATTGCTTTTCAAATGTATCTGAATATACTTCCTGTCTCTGGTGTCAGGCAAAGACCTTCAGTAGCACAACTGCAGGTGAACAGATTTCACTCATTGCAAGAAGGGAGAAAAAAACATCAAGGGAATCTATGTGGCATCTCAGAAAGGGTTTATCAGAGAGGACTTGTTGGATTTGAGGCAATTTGGGGGAACTTTCAAGGATGTAGGGGCTTCCCTGGTGGTTCAAAAGGTAAAGAATCTGCCTGCAATGCAGGAGACCCAGATTTGATCGGATCTGATCCCTGGGTTGGGAAGATCCTCTAGAAAAGGTAATGAAAACCACTCCAGTATTCTTGCTTGGAGAATTCCATGGACAGAGGAGCCTGGCAAGCTACAGCCCGTGGGGTCTTAAAGAGTTTTTCAAGGATGTAGGGCTTTCTTCTGGATTAGATGCTGTCATGAAGTAAGGATAACTTTATGTCTGGGAATCTTAATAGATCTTACCAAGGAGCAAATACTAAGCAAAGGTAAATCCATAATTGGTAAAGCAGCAGTGAGTTGTCACTCATTCACCAGGATGGTGGCATGGTCATTCATTTACAGTTTAAGGCACCTAGTTCATGCTTTTGTCTGTGTTCAGATATGATAATAAAGTGATCTTGTTTTTTCAATGAAGCTGCCATAGTTTCAGGTTAGCCTTGTTTGGTTGATGTTTTGATATACTGTATTAAGTTCAACAGGACTTTAAGGTCTACTTTGAGCAAGAGGCTGGCCTCTTGATTTCTGCAGTGGTTTTACCCTTATGTATTGATTTGCTATTGCTGCCGCAACAAGTCACCAGAGACTAACAGCTACAACATGAAATTATCTTACAGTCTTATAGCTCAGGAGTCAAACACAGATAAAAGAAAGATATTTGCAGAGCTGTGTTCCTTTCTGGAGGCTCAAAGAGAATCTGTTTCCTGGCCTTTTAAGCTGCATTTCTAGGCTCATGGTTCCCTTCTTCCATCTTCAGAGACAGCTGGTCAGTTCAAATCCCATCACTCTGCCTCCCTCCCCACCATCTGTCTCCTTTTTCTACTTTTAAGGAAGCTTGGGACAACACTGGGCCCACCCAGACCATCTAGGATAACGTTCCCTCCTCAGGGTCCTTAAAAGTAATCATATCTGCAGAGTCTCAGTTGCCTGGTAAAGTAGTATATTCACAGTTATGAGGATTAGGATGTAGGCATCTTTGGGGAACAATTGTTATATCTACCATGCCTTCTCAGTCTGGTGATTATCTAATTCAAATATTCTTAAGCAATTAGAAAGAAGTTACATAAAAGAAGAGAAACCAGATTGAGGGACCTTGGTTTGGTTGATCCAGGGGCTCAACAGTGTCAAAGACTCAAATTCCCTTCATCTCTCAGATTTCTTGTCCACTTCATCCTTAGCCACTAGTCATTGTTAGTATGGTTTCTAGGAGCAATCCAGAGTACACTCTTTCTAGCTATCTTAACAGCAAAGAAGGGTGAGCAATGACTGGCTTCCAAAGCCCCTCCCTTGATGTAGGAAACTGTCTTAAGTTTCCCAGCAGGCCATTTCTGAGCTCACCAGTTCAAGTTGGCAATGTCGCCTCAACTTGAATTAATCACTGGCAAAGGAGATATGCCTAAAGCAATTAAAGTTAGTTTAGCAACTGGAGTGGAATGGAGAGTTATTAAAATTGTCACATCATTACAGAGAGCAAATACTTATCAACACTGGATCCATGGTTGTATTTCATAAGGAATTAAAATTATAATGAATACAATAAGAATGTAGATGTTTGGAGTCTATGTTGTGTGGTTAACAATCAGATTATTGATGATCAGAATATAATAGTGATTTGTCATAATAATGTCAGAATTTAGGCAGATTTAAAAAATTAAAGAGAATTACAAGTATCTGAGATTGATATAAACAATGAATAATTAATAGACTACCTCAGAACTGGAAGATATATAAATATTAGAGAGCAGGACAGTTCAAGCCAACAGATTCAATAATAAATGAGGAGAGACATGATATTAATGAGCCCAGGAACAAACTTTTATAATGGAGATTAACCTCTCTCCTAGTCTAGAGCCTGGCACACACAGACTGCTTAATACATGTACAGCTCTTTTTCCATATCCATGGGGGATTCGTTATAGGAACTGCTTAGTACACAAAAATCTGACATATTCAAGTCTCACAATTAATCCTCCCTATCCATGAGCTCTGCATCCACATTTTCAAGCTCACATGAATACGTTGCCCCTTGAACAACAAAAATTTGAACCATGTGATAAATATCTGTGTATAAATAGAACAATCAGGTCACATTCTTGTTCAAGGGTCAACTGTAATTCAATATATATTTTAAAGATCTGTTCTCAAGTGTGCTAACCTGGGCTGTGAGGATGAAATTAGATAAATGAGATCGTCTGTGACCTGTAAACTGCAGGACTTGTCCCGGGAAGAATGAGAGGCAGGAAGTGGAGGAAGTGCAAACACAAATAATATGAAGTAATATTTCTCTCAAACTCAGAAGTAACAGGAAATGAGTAGCTTGTCCCTGAAGATTTTTTGTTGTTGTTGTTGGGCTACTGTTTCCTGTTTTATTTTGCATCTTTTTGCTGAAAAACCATGAGGGATAAAATTACACTAGAGAGACTTTCCATTTCTGGTCCAGCACGTAAACAACTGAGGTCACCCCCCCCCCTTCTTAATAAGAAGTAAAAAGCTGAACAAATTGAAAAATCAAATTTTCTGAGATTCATTATAGAAGTAAGGTCACAGAGCAAACTGCTGCCTCCCAAATTGGAGACACAGCAGGTGGATGCAGAGAATCACAGCTTACCTGAACAGAAACCACAAGCACAAACCTCCATGGGAGCCAGTGCCAAGGGAGGGAAAGTGATCTGTAACTGTTAAATTGCTAGTGGCTCAATATGAACATGGTTGAGAGTTAAAAACTCCAGGGGACTCAGTCACTGGGGAGTTCCCATACTTGAGTTTTACCTCCTAGACATTACCATGCTTTCACAGTGAAAATTGTGAAAATATCCCCTCATGCTTCTGGCAGTGGGAGAGGAGGAAGAAATCATTTTGAAATATGCCAGAGCTCTGTTCCTCTCAGTAAGCCTGTCTAACACAGGAGAAACTGTTTTACCAGAACCTAACTTGCTAGGATTTTATAGGAGCCTAACCCAGCTTCCCTGGTGGTTTAGTGGTAAAGAATCCAACTCTAAGGCAGGAGACACAGATTTGATCCTTGGTTTGGTAAGATCTTCTGAAGAAAGAAATGGCAACCCACTCCAGTATTCTTGCCTGGGAAATCCCAAGGACAGAAGAGTCTGGTGGACTACAGTCCATGGGGTCACAAAAGAGTAGGACACAACTTAGCAACTAAATAGCAATGACCCACCTGGGAGGAAGGGAAATACCTCACTCTGATCCACTCCAGAGGTCCCCTACCTTTGGGATCTAATGCCTGATGATCCGAAGTGGAGCTGATATAATAATAATAGAAATAAAGTGCACAGCAAGTGTAATGTACTTGAATCATCTCAAAAAAACTCCTTTCTGCAGTCCCTGGGAAATTTTTCTTCATGAAACTGGTCCCTGATGCCAAAAAGGTGGGGGGCAGCTGTATCTAGCCCATTCTGATACACTTAAGGAGAGGGGGAGAGAAATGAGAAAAACCTTGTGAAATTCATTGTCCAGACACAGGCTCACCAATCACTATTCACAGGACCATAAAGTTTTCCCTACCCACCCCTCCAACATCTTATTAGCACATTAGTGAAGGCCTATTTGCCACAGTTCCTTTTACACAGTACATCATGTTCAGCTCTTAACCAAAAATTACAAGAGATACTAAAAGGCAAAAAACACAGTTTGAAAAAAACAGAAAGGATCAGAACTAGACCCAGATATTGCAGGGATGTTGGAATTATCAGATCATGAATTTAAAACAACTATGCTTAAGCTGTTAATCATAGGGCTCTAATGGAAAAAGTAGAAAACATTCTAGAATAGATGGATAATGTAAGCAGAGAGATGGGAATTTTAAGAAAGAATTTAAAAGAAATGATAGGAAAAAAATAACACAGAAATGGAAAATGCCTTTGGTGGGCTCATTAGTAGACTGGACATTGCCAAGAACCTGAGCTTGAGGAAGTTAATAAAAACTTCCAAAACTGAAAATCAAAGAGAGAAAAAAAAGACTGCAACACAAACAAACTAGAACAGAATGTCTAAGAACTGTGTAACAACTATAAAAGGTGTAACATACACCTAGTGGAAATACCAGAAAGACAATAAAGAAGGAAACAGAAGCAATATTTGAAGAAATAATGAAAATTTCCCCCAAATTAATGTTAGACACAAACCTACAAATTCAGGATGCTAAGGGAATATCAAGCAGGATTAATGCTAAATAAACTGCCCTTAGGCTATCATATTCAAACTGCAGAAGAGAAAAATAAAGAAAAATATGTTAAAGAGATAGCTAAACTGGCCCCAGCCATCCTTTCCATTGGTTTTGAGTAGAGTTACTTCCTACTTTCAATCTATCACTTTCTTCTTCAAAAGACATAAAAACAAGAGATTTTAACTTACATGGACTAACAATGTATGTACTATATTAGTTATCCAAGAAGTTACTCCACAGGAAGAGTTCGACAGTGAATTTCACTGAAATGCAATTGGCTTTGGATTCAGACACACCTGAATTTAACTTTTTCCTTGGCCTCTGATCATGTGTTTGACCTTAAAAAGTGATACCTACTTTCATCAAGCCTTAGCTTTGACCCCACAAAAAAATAGCAGTGTTTATTTAGCAGTGTTATGAATGTTAGAGATTCTATGTATAAAAACCAGTGTACATCTACCTACTAAAAGTGGCTACTCAATAAATGATAGCTGCTATTACTAGGGGCAGTGAAAATTCACAGTGATGTAGACATGAAAAGAAACAGAACAAAAAATGTCTACCTGATATTGTTTTCCCTAGATATCTAATCCTATTGTAGTTCCATAAAATTCATTTGGCCTAAAATTCAGTCATTTCAGAGACTCTAACAGCCCAGGAGAGGCTAACATTCCAAACCCACTGCAAGTGGGGCTCTTTCCTGTCCTGGATATGTTAGCCCTACCTTCTCTCTACATTGCAGAAACAACAGAATACTCTAGACTTTATGAAAATTATTGATACTTGCCAGCCAAGTAAGCAAAGAAATAAACACTGAGAGAACAAGAGAGAAAATTACAGAATTAAGAACATAAAGTTATATCTCTAGGTAAAATTTGGTTGCAAAACCTTATTTGCCCCCAAGGCTAGAAATTCTTCCTACTTTTGGAAGTTTGCCTTGGCCCTTGTAGAAGTTTTCAAGGACAGTAGCTTTAAGACGGGATGATACATCTCAACTCTGGATGCTCATTATAATCAACTGGAGAGTTTTAAATAGACTTCTGTCTGAGCCCTCCCCTCTGCAGTTTTGGGTTTTATTGGTCACTGGTGGGGCCATGGGAGCAATATTGGTTTTTAAAGTTCTACAGGTTATATGAATGAGCATTTTTCAGTGCATCAAGCCACTGTTTTAAGGCAAGCTTTCACGGGGATTTCAAGCCAATCCTACTATTCATCCCTAGCCCCGTCTTTTGTGCTTTGGGTCAGGATACACTTCATCCTATAGTTGCCACATGTTCCTCTTGGGGATCTTATTATGTATAACTTTACTCCTAAGTTATCCATGGTCTCTTGGCATCCGGAAACTGCTTCTTTGATATGGGCTTCTCTGCAAAGCTGCAATCTATGAATTTTTAAATGTTGATCCTGTCCTGAAGAAAGATCAACTGGCTCTGAAATACTAGCTAAAATGTATTCCTCTCTTAAAGGAGATGGTATGTATCAAGTACTATGCATATGCAGGTACTCAGGAGAGGCTTAGTTTGTTAACTAAATTGAATTTCTTTGCCTGTTTTTCCTATTCAAATAAATTTTTTTGTGGCTGCAGAGCCAAGATTATCAGTACAAAAAATTATCTCAGCATTCTTGGTTTTTTTTTTTATTTTAATTTTTTGGCCACAGGCCTTGGAATGTGGTAGGATCTTAGTTCCCCAACCAGGGATAGAACCTGCACTCCCTGCCATAGAATGGGACATATTAACCACTGTACCATCAGGGAAATCTCTCTACTCAAAATTCTTCATGAGACTTCTCTACATTTACACTCTAAGATATCATATTGTCCTGCAAAACCTGTATGCAGGCCAAGAAGCAATACTTAGAACCAGATATGGAACAACAGACAGGTTCAAAATTGGGAAAGGAGTATGTCAAGTATATTGTCACCTGATTATTTAACTTATATGCAGAGTACATCATGTGAAATGCCAGGCTGGATGAAGCACAAGCTGGAATCAAGATTGTGGGGAGAAATATCAATAACCTCAGATTTGTAGATGACACCATCCTCATGGCAGAAAGTGAAGAGAAACTAAAGAGCTTCTGGATGAAGGTGAAACAAGAGAGTGAAAAAGCCGGCTTAAAACTTAACATTCAAAAAACAAAGACCATGGCATCCAGTCCCATCACTTCATAGGAAAGAGATGGGGAAACAATGGAAACAGTGACAGACTTTTTTTTTTTTTAATACGCCATACTACTTTAATGTTTGGTTTTCTGGTTGTTTCGGTTGAGCCACTTATAAGATTACTTTTTCCTCTTTCAAACTGTTCAGCTTTTTTAAAATATAAATTTATTTATTTCAATTGTAGGTTAATTACTTTACAATATTGTATTGGTTTTGCCATACATCAACATGACTCTGCCACACGTATAAACGTGTTCCCCATCCTGAACGCCCCTCCCTCCTCCTCTCTGTACCATCCCTCTGGGTCATCTCAGTGCACCAGCCCCAAGCATCCAGTATCATGCTTTGAACCTGGACTGGCGATTCTTTTCATATATGATATTATACATGTTTCAATGCCATTCTCCCAAATCATCCCACTCTCTCCCTCTCCCACGAATCCAAAAGACTGTTCTATACATCTGTGTCTCTTTTGCTATCTCACATACAGGGTTATTGTTACCATCTTTCTAAATTCCATATATATGTGTTAGTATCCTGTATTGGTGTTTTTCTTTCTGGCTTACTTCACTCTGTATAATAGGCTCCAGTTTCTTCCATTTCATTTGAATTGATTCAAATGTCTTCTTTTAATGGCTGAGTAATATTCCATTGTGTATATGT
The DNA here is from genome assembly GCA_006408675.1 of Madoqua kirkii. Lineage (NCBI taxonomy): Eukaryota > Metazoa > Chordata > Mammalia > Artiodactyla > Bovidae > Madoqua > Madoqua kirkii. The sequence goes on from SJYC01132098.1 coordinate 17,623, forward strand.
ACCACCGCTTTCTTATCCATTCATCTGCTGATGGACATCTAGTTTGCTTCCATGTCCTAGCTATTATAAACAGTGCTGCGATGAACATTGGGGTACATGTGTCTCTTTCCATTCTGGTTTCCTCAGTGTGTATGCCCAGCAGTGGGATTGCTGGGTCATAAGGCAGTTCTATTTGCAGTTTTTTAAGGAATCTCCACACTGTTCTCCATAGTGGCTGTACTAGTTTGCATTCCCACCAACAGTGTAAGAGGGTTCCCTTTTTTCCTCACCCTCTCCAGCATTTATTGCTTGTAGACTTTTGGATCGCAGTCATGCAGTCATTCTGACTGGCGTGAAATGGTATCTCATTGTGGTTTTGATTTGCATTTCTCTGATAATGAGTGATGTTGAGCATCTTTTCATGTGTTTGTTAACCATCTGCATGTCTTCTTTGGAGAAATGTCTATTTAGTTCTTTGGCCCATTTTTTAAAAGCAAAAATAAACAAATGGGACCTAATTAAACTTAAAAGCTTCTGCACAACAAAGGAAACTAAAAGCAAAGTGAAGAGACAGCCTTCAGAATGGGAGAAAATAAGAGCAAATGAAGCAACCGACAAACAACTAATCTCAAAAATATACAAGAAACTCCTGCAGCTAAATTCCAGAAAAATAAACAACCCAATCAAAAATGGACCAAAGAAATAAACAGACTTTGTTTTCTTAAGTTCCAAAATCACTGCAGATGATGACTGCACCCATGAAATTAAAATATGCTTGTTACTTGGAAGAAAAGCTATGACAAACCTAGACAGCATATAAAAAAGCAGAGACATTAGTTGCCTACAAAGATGTATAGTCAAAGCTTTGGTTTTTCTGAAAATCACGTACAGATGGACTAGCTGGAAAATAAAAAAGGCTGAGTGCTGAAGAACTGGTGCCTTCGAACTGTGGTGCTAGAGAAGACTCTTGAGAATCCTTTAGACTGCAAAGAGATCAAATCTTGATTCCTCAGTCAGTCTTCAAGGAAATCAATCCTGAATATTCATTGGAAGGACTGATGCTGAAGCTGAAGCTCCAATATTTTGGCCACCTGATACAAAGAACCTACTCATTGGAAAAGACCCTGAGCTGGGAAAGATTGAAGGCAGGAGGAGAAGGGGACAGCAGAGGACTAGATGGTTGGATGGTATCAATGAACATGAGTTACAGGAAGATTTGGGAGATGGTAAAGGACAGGGATGCCTGTCATGCTGCAGTCCATGGGGTCACAGAGTCAGACATGACTGTGTAACTGAACAACAAAGCCAGAGATTAAATCTTTTTAGACTTAAAATACATGTTCTCTTATTCACCTAAAAAACCCTTTGATCCTAACTGCTAAATATTGTACGGTCTTGTGGAGGCCTAAGACCATGATCATCACTTTCCTGAAGCATGAATAACTAAATGATTTTACTTGAATTCAAATCAGCTTGTTATGAAATGAAAAGAAAATAAAAGTAGCTTTTTTTGAAAAACATTTCCTCATAAATAATACATCATCTCAAGATCACCTTTGAATTAAGCCGTTACTTGGCACTCCAGAAAAACAATACTCGTGTGCTTGAGATATTCTGCCCTAGTACTTAGACTATTGTTAGACCTCTCTCTTCTTATTTTGTTTGCAAGTTTATTGTAATGTAAACACAAGATTCACACTTCAGAAATACTGTAAGAAAAGTTCTAAGAGTCACTTATGATAGGAATGTATCTCTTCAGTATATTACTTATTTTGTGATCTGCCTGTAAATAACATTCATAGCCATTTTTCATAAGAAATATATTGTTTTTCCTGTGCACAACCTATTATCTTAGGAAAGGGTATTGTCAGTAAGGATAAATGCTTACTGTGAATTCATGCTGTGAAAACCAGAATTGAGTTCTACAAGAGGAAAGAAATTTCAATAGTATCATTCTTAATTTGCTTGTTTTAAAAATATGTCAAAATATTAATAATTAGATTTTAATCATGTATTCTACTCTTTTTCTAATCAGCTCTCACTCTAAATTTCAGTGATTAAATTATTTTAGGTTATAAAGCTCATAATTCAAGGCTCCCATGTCTCTATAGGAGACTCAAAGTATTATTAACTTAAGTAGGATGCTTATAATAATCATTCAAAGAGATTTATACACAGATATTCTTACAAAGCTTTCTCCAAACCATGAAATGAACTTTAATAAACATCTTTCACTATTTTTTTTTTATGTCTATGCACATAGAATCATCATGGTTTACCTCTAAAAGATGGTTTCTTTTTTGCTTACAAAAGTTGTTTCTGAAAATGGCAACATTCAGAATCTAGGTGTCTTCTAATGTTTGTTCCTTTCAAATAGAAAATGTTTTTCTCTTTCACTCAATAGTAAAGATGGCAATAATTATTATCTTTGGTCAGTGTGTAATTCTAAGAATCCTCCCTTAGCTCCCACTCCCTCAATGCCATTATCCTCACCAAACACATACAGACAAATACAGATGATTGTAATAACATAGGTAGTCTCTGCTGGGATACATTGAACACCTAAGGACAGCTATTACAGCTAAGTGGCCAATAGGCTGTGGGCTTCCCTGGTAGCTCAGCTGTTAAAAAATTTGCCTGCAATGCAGGAGATCCCCATTCAACTCCTGGGCTGGGAACATCCCTTGGAGAAGGGACAGGCTACCCTCTCCAGTATTCTTGGCCTTCCCTGATAAAGAGGGTAAAGAAATCACTCAGAGGGTAAGGAATTCTCCTGTAATGTGGGAGACCTGAGTTCAGTCTCTGGGTCAGGAAGATCCCCTGGAGAAGGGAATGGCAACCCGCTCCAGTATTCTTGCCTGGAGAATTCCATGGATAGAGGAGCACCAATAGACCTGGGAATTTTCTGCTCTTTATGATTGTTTTATAGATTTTCCCTCCTTTTTCCATGCCTTTGCCATAGTCTGTTCCTATGCACAGATGTTCTTCTCTCAGCCCTCAGCTTTGTATAATCTCCCAAGCCTCGTCCCTGTGTCGCCCCTATTTGCAATGAGGCTCCTACCTGAGTGGCCATAGGCAGCTCTTACAAGAGCCTGGTTTTATTTTCTTACACAAACCTGTTCGCATTTGTGGGTATTCACCCTCTGGCTGATACACAGTGCCTATGGATTGCATCTGACTCATTAACAGATCCCAGGGGAATGAATAGTGATGGGAAAGGCAAAGACAGCTGGAAGTAAGAGTTTCTTTTACAAACGGGTTTACATTTTCATCATTACTGATAGACCATCATTGCTTAAATGAAATTTTTTAAGCTTTTATCTTTTTAGCTGTACGGGTCTTTGCTGCTCTGTTGGCTTTTCTCTAGTTGAGGCGAGTGGGGCTACTCTCTAGTTGCAGCACACAGGCTCTAGAGCAGAAGCTTAAGAACCGTGGCACAAGGCTTAATGGCCCTGTGGAATGTGGGATCTTCCTAGACCAGGGATCGAACTACAGTCTCCTGTGTCTCCTGGATTGGCAGGTGGATTCTTTACCACTGAGCCACCTGGGAAGCCCTATAGAAAGTATAGAACACATATCAAACACAATAATGTTTGCCTAAAACATGTTCAGTTCATTCAGTTCAGTTCAGTCGCTCAGTTGTGTCCAACTCTTTGCGACCCCATGAATCGCAGCACGCCAGGCCTCCCTGTCCATCACCAACTCCTGGAGTTCATTCAGGCTGACGTCCATTAAGTCAGAGATGCCATCCAGCCATCTCATCCTCTGTCGTCCCCTTCTCCTCCTGTCCCCAATCCCTCCCAGCATCAGAGTCCTTTCCAATGAGTCAACTCTTCGCATGAGGTTATTAAGTTGGAAGCTGATTTTTGTTCCTCTTTTATAAGAAAATGAATAAGGTATTATATTCAGCAACACTGTAAATTAACTTCCACAAATCTGTGTTTATTCCATGCAGTTGAATGTCAAGCAATCCCAAGTTTTGAAGATCCCTGAATGCAGAGAATTCTGTTTTATTTCCCATAGAAGGGAGACTTTCAAGAATTTAACCATTTTCTCCATAATATTTTGATAAATTCTGGAACACTATGGAGATTTCTTTCTCTGTGAATGAAATGTTAGTCACTGAGTTTCTTTATTTGGCTTATGAGAGAGGCTGTGTTTCATTCTACAATTCCAGCCTGCTCATGAGCTAAGGGACAAAAGGAATAATACATTTTTTTAAGGTGAATGATGGAAACATACCAAGATTGGAGATATTTAGAGGGTATCTCTAGAGCAGTCTGACAGGAAATGCAAGATCATAGGCCTCTTTAAGTACTGAGCTGATACAGTTGATATTAGCTGTGGATAATGGATAGAATCAGCAACAATTATCCATTATGAACTCTTCTATGATAGCACTTAAGGGTTAGCTCCGGACTAAGAGTTTCAGACACACTATCCTATTTCATCCTTACTATAGTCTTACAAAGTTGGTTTTCTCATCCCCATTTTTTTGATCAATTATAGAGACAGACAATATTTGTTATTTTGTCCTGAGCCTTAAAACTTTAAATGGTGTCTTCATTGTTCAGTTGCTCAGTTGTGTCTGAGTCTTTGCAGTCCCAAGGATTGCAGCACAACAGGCCTCCCTGTCCATCACCATTAAAACAAATCAAAATACAAAGTCCCAAAAGGAGAGCACAGAATGGACCAGAATCTGTTCAGCTTCAGCTAAGTCGCTCAGTCATGTCCTACTACTTGTGACCCCCATGGACTGCAGCACACCAGGCTTCCCTGTCCATCACCAACTCCCAAATCTTGCTCAAACTCATGTCCATTGAGTTGGTGATAACATATAACCATCTCATCCTCTGTCATGCTCTTCTCCAGCCGTCAATCTTTCCCAGGATCAGGGTCTTTTCCAATGAATCGATTCTTTGCTTCAGGTGGCCAAAGTACTGGAGCTTCAGCTTCAGCATCAGTCCTTTCAAAAAAAATATTCAGTACTGGTTTCCCAGGACTGATTGGTTTGTTCTCCTTGCAGTCCAAGGGACTCTCAAGGGTCTTCTCCAACACCACAGTTCAAAAGCATTTATTCTTTGGTGTGAGGCCTTCTTTATGGTCCAGCTCTCACATCTGTACATGACTACTTTAAAAATCATAGCTTTGACTATATGGGCCTTTGTCAGCAAAGTAATGTCTGCTTTTTAGGATTTGGGCCTGTTTCCAAAGTCCATATTGTTTTAAGCAAGCTCTTCTGCCTTTCAAGGTTTAGGAATGTTAATTAAATATGTGCTTTCTGAAAACTTTTTTTTTCCTTTGAGTATTTATTGGGCTTTTTTTTTTTTTTTCTGGTAACTTATTTTCAAAGTTCCTTTTGAAAAGCTATAGATCTGTTTCAGCTAGCTAAAGGGGGAAAGAATTCTCTTTCTCAATAAAGACAGTAGAGCATTCTAACTTGCTGTGTGCTTTTGCGAACATGTCTCTCGGAGGCCTAATTCCTCATGTATGTGTGGATGAGAGTAACCTGGAGTCCTCAGAAGTGTGCAAAGTTTCCTATGCTGGTATTTTTGAGAGTGTTTTGTCTCAGAACTTTGAGAAGTCATGGAAGCTAGGAGTGAAAACAAGGTGAAAACTCAGGGGAGAGACTGTGGAAAACCATAAACATGATCCCTTCCTGGCTTCAGTTTTCCTTCACAGTTGGTTTTTGTTTGATTCAACCTTTCAGATCCCCAAAGACAGAGTGTTACAAAAACAGCACCAGCGGCCACTCTGGCTCACACCTCAGGAAGAGGAGGGAGGGGAAACTGCATACATAAATAACATAATGGTGGAAATGAGCAATTTTCTGGTCTTTGGGGGCTACTAGAGATTGCTGACTTGGACCACACAGGGCCCTGGGGTTTGTAAAACAGCAAACCACAACATGGTGTCCACTTGAAGCCTTTCACCACAGTGTGGCTGGCCTGAGCTGACTAACTAAGACTCCTGAGCTGTATAGCACAGCCAACGTGGTCTCTGGAAATCCTAACTACACTCCTCACTCCAGCCTGGGCTCAGGAACCTTCTGGGTCTGTGGTTCCTCAAGGCCAGCCTCTGGGTTCATCCATCTGTCCACTGACAGACAGATTTATCCATCTGTACATCAGTGTCAAAATTTTCACACACCTGCTGCCAGATACAAAAAAAGCTACACAAAAGAAAGTGTGTTTCCCATAAAGTTCCATTTATTTCTGTGAGGGACTGCCTTTTATTCTGTTTTCTTCTGCTTTTTAAAATGAAAATGTCCTTTCTCTTATGAAGCTATAGTGATAATAAATGGTAGATGGTATATATATATTTTTAATTTTATGCTCTTTCTCAGGCTATATCAAATGCCAGACTTATTTTGAAATGTCACCAACCCTTGAAATCGAACATAGTGGACACTGTTCAAAGATATGCAAGAGGGGTGAACCCTGTGGGATCTCCAGCTACACAAGTGAGGATGCATTGCTTATACATGAAGGAAGAAAACTTCAGAACCATACGGAAGATTGGGGGGTTTGAGGCACTTGCACTAGGTTCATATTTTGGCATCTCATTCCATCACCCCTGCTCAATTGTGATTCAACAGACTTAAAGGAAAAGTTCAGTTTGTCAGTACAAAACTTAAAAAAAAATATCTAAGATTACCTTCAGTTCAGTTCAGTTCAGTCACTCCATCATGTCCGACTCTTGTGCATCGAGTTGGTGATGCCATCCAGCTATCTCATCTTCTGTCATCTTCTTCTCCTCCTGCCCCCAGTCCTTCCCAGCATCAGGGTCATTTCCAACGAGTCAACTCTTCACATGAGGTGGTCAAAGTACTGGAGTTTCAGCTTTAGCATCAGTCCTTCCAATGAACACCCAGGACTGGTCTCCTTCAGGATGGACTGGTTGGATCTCCTTGCAGTCCAAGGGACTCTCAAGAGTCTTCTCCAACACCACAGTTCAAAAGCGTCAATTCTTTGGCACTCAGTTTTCTTCACAGTCCAACTTCCACATGCATACATGACCACTGGAAAAAACGTAGCCTTGACTAGATGGACCTTTGCTGGCAAAGTAATATCTCTGCTTTTTAATATGTTGTCTAGGTTGGTCAGAACTTTCTTTCCAAGGAGTAAGTGTCTTTTAATTTCATGGTTACAATCACCATCTTCAGTGATTTTGGAGCCCCCCAAATAAAGCCTAACACTGTTTCCCCATTTATTTTCCGTGAAATGATTACCTTGCTGCTGCTGCTAAGTTAATTCAGTTGTGTCCAACTCTATGCAACCCCATAGATGGCAGCCCACCAGGCTCCCCCATCCCTGGGACTTTCCAGGAAAGAATACTGGAGTGGGTTGCCATTTCCTTCTCAAATGGATGAAAGTGAAAAGTCAAAGGGAAGTAGCTCAGTTGTGTCTGACTCTTAGCGACCCCAGGGACTGTGGCCTACCAGGCTCCTCTGTCCATGGGATTTTTCAGGTAAGAGCACTGGAGTGGGGTGCTTTGCCTTCTCCAATGATTACTTTAGAGATACTCAAATTTAACTTTTAAACCTTAATAAAATAGGATGTTGTTCTTTTATTTCTTTTCACTTTGAAGATTTTTCTTGGTATTCACTGTAGTCTTTTGTGTGTATTATTTGCTTAGTCATGTTCGACTCTCTCTGACCCCATGGACTGTAGCCCAGCTAGGCTCCTCTGTCCATGGAATTCTCCAGGTAAGAATACTGGAGTGGGTTGCCATGCCCTTCTCCACAGCCTTGTACTGGAGACTAATTATAATAGGAGTGGGAGTAGGTCATTGATCACCAAGCTGTGGATTTCTGAGCATATAGTATACACAGTGGAG